>JAYJMB010016812.1:0-44158 GCA_036873735.1 Pouteria campechiana
ATGCCACTCACGTCATCCACCCCTCAAGGACCTCAGTGTCCTCACTGAGCACCAGTGTCACTCACTGGCCACACCCCTGCAAACTGTTGGGAGTCGGCTCTGATACCAACTGTAACAACCCGGGGCTCCAGTGTGATATTGTCCGCTTTGGGCACGTGACGGGCCTGCGGGACAAAACCGTGCGGGTGTGTGCCCAAAGCGAACAATATCACACTGAAGCCCCGGGGGTGAGTGTTATTCAAGATTGGGCTTAACCTAAATCTCATCATGAGGTTCATAGCTTTCATGGGTTAACTAGTTTCTATAGGTGTTTAATTAGAGGTTTTAATTCCCTAGCTCCTATAAATTATTGCATAAAAGGAAATGAGTTTCAATGGTCTAAGTTTGCATATAAAATATTTTGTAAGATCAAAAGGGAATGACTGAGGCATAATTATAGCTTCTTGATTTTTTAAAACTTTTTGAGGTTATATATGATGCTTTAGAAGTTGGTATTTGAAGTATTTCAAGTCAATAAGGTCATCTTATTAAATATTTTAGTGAGAAACTCAACGAAACTAAGTAAAGATATTTGATATATGATAAAAAAAATTATGTTGTAGTACAAGCATTAAGGTATTGAAGGCATTACTCGTTACCTCAAAATTTATACTTTATTTTGATCATCAAACTTTGAAATATCTGCAATTACAACATAAGCTCAATCCTTAATATGCTAAGAGGATAAAGTTTCTATAGGAATATTTTTTTATTCTTAAGCGTTGTGTAGGTATTGAAAACAAGCCTACAAATGCCCTCAACGATATAGTTATAGTCTTTCAAACCATGAGTGTCAATGTCATAGGTTTTGATAGGTTGAAAGATGAATATGTAAAATGTCTAGAGTATGGTATTACTTTTCAAAAGGTGCAAAGTGAAAACTATCAATAGTATATTGATTTTATAATCAAGGATAGTTATTTGTTTCTAAGTTATACAATTTTAATATTTCATTACATGAGTTTTTAATTTGGGAATTACATAGAGGAGGCATTGCAGGACATTTTGGTAGATATAAAACAATAGCTTTAGTTGAAGATAAGTTTTACCACCCATCATTAAAATGAGATATTAGTAGACTTATGTCTATATAAAACATATCAACTAGTAAAGGCAAAGAAAAGAAAGATAGAGTTGTACATACCATTACTTGTTCCATACACTCTTTGGAAAGAGATTAGCATGGATTCCATTCTTCATTTGCCTAAAGGGGTTTGATTATATTTTGGTAGAAGTAGATTCATTTATGAACATTCTTTTGATTTTCTACCATATTAAAAGACTGTTGATACATTATATATAGCAAATTTATTTTTCAAAGAGATTGTCAAACTATATAAATTACTATCTACTATTGTATCTAACAGAGATATATCTATTTTATGAGTTATTTTTAGAAATCTTTATAAAAACTTTTTAGTCAAACTATCTACAATCTTCTACTTTTCACCCCTCAAATTGATGGCCAAACCGAAGATGTTAACCCAATTTGAGAGATTTACTTAGGTTTTTGATAGGTATCCACTTAAGTACTTGAAATTCAATTTTATCCTTTGCAAAGTTTACTTATAATAATTCTATTAAAAGATCCATAAGAAAGCCCTTATTTAAAGTGTTTCAAAATTTGCCCCCTTGTGCTCCCATTGACCTTATGCCTTTTGTCATATGATATTCATATTTCTACTTCTGTTGATACATTGCAAAGCATATTCACGATATTTATGCCACTATAAGAAATTTTGCATAAAGTAATGTCACATATAAGCTTGCTATTGATATGCACCATAGGCATCAAGACTTTAATAAAGGTAATTATGTTATGGTTTATATACGACCTGAAAGATTTCTTAAAAATTCTTTTAAAAATTTGTATGCACGAGCCAATGATCCTTGTCGTATATTACGAAACTTTTGATCGAATGCATATTCTTGAATTGCCTCCAAATATGGGAACTGGTTCAACTTTCAATGTGCATAATTTGCTTCCCCATAAAAGTACTTTCGAGCCTCCTCTTTTACTTGCAAGAATACCAAACAAATGGATTTCTTCATCTTTTGATTGTGTTCTAGTTCTACTCCAAACCCAATTTACACTCACAGATCAAGTTGTAAATATCCTCCAAAATGAAATCATTATTTTTTCAAGCAAACTTCTTAGTTAGCTTCTTAAGTGAAGGAATAAAGTTGATATTGATGCTATATGAATATCCAAAGACGAGCTTCAGACATTAAATCCATATTTACTTGAGCAATACCATCACGCAAACTCTCCAGTGAAGCATTCTTCTAAATCAAGGAGAATTGATGAAATCATGATAGGCGCGCAATTCATACTTATTATAGGCATAATCATAAAAATTAGGACTTGCTTATTTAATTTGAGATTTTTAAAATATTATTTTTTGTTTAAATTTTTATTGTTGATATTTTACTTATTACACAAATTATTAGGATTTTGCTTTTGAACTCATAAATAAGATAGCTTATATTAGGATTTATTAACACTTTATAATTCAAATTTATTATTTTTATTTGTCTTAGCTCTCCCTAAATCTTTACCTACTTTTATTTTTTTCCCCTTCTTATTCTCTTGAGTGAATTTTTCATCTCTTTTCTTCTTATTTATCCTACAATGATAATCCATCACACCCAAAATTTCTGCTAGTCATAAAGGCCTCATGTCTTGTCAAAAGAGAGGTTTTCTAAACATATCAAATATTCTCATTCAGATAGTCTACAATATAGTTTGACATTTAAATAAAACATGGTCCACAATCAAAACCATTTAGGCATGTCAAGTTGTACCTTTTGAAAACCAAACAACAAGATTTTGTTATAGTGTAGAAACTTACAAGGTCCAATTTGCAAATATAGAAATGGTCTCCCATCAATTAGATAAACTTAGAAAACTTGATTTGTCGAAATCCCCTCCCATGTGACTTTTTGAAATGCGTATGCGAATCCAATAGGATTTTGGGAATGATAAGATGGAACCTTTTTTGATCATATGATTTTGCTTTTTATTTTCTTCATAAAAAACAAAAAAGAAAAGAATGTGGATTCAAACATAGGATGCCGAATGTATATGCAACCGTAAATCTAAATGGGGATTCAAACATAGTATGCCCATGCTACTACTCCCAAAAGAATTAAAAGAAAAAAGAAAAAAATATAAAACTTCATCAAAAAGATTTAAAGTATTATTCAAAGGCCTATGTGAAGGAAAAAACATCAGTTGACATATTCAAGTTATACAAGATAAATGTCCAAATACTTATATCAACAGGCTTTTAAGGCACTTGGATAGATGTGTTCATGATCAACAAAGAAACAGAAATCAACAATTATTACTATTCTCATTAATACAATTTGACAAGAGTGCTTTTATTAGTAATTGAAAATTTGATTAGGAAATGTATAAGAAAGAATTGGTTAGGATGACTACTACAGAAATCGTCATTGAAATTTGTTGAGAATGAGAGTTTTAAAACTTTCTATCAAGTTTTGCAATTGTGGTTGAATTTTAGATGAATAACCACGTTAGCAGAAGATCTACCTTGAACTGTATACAAAACAAAAGGTTAGAACACATTTGGAGAAAAGAATCATCATGCAAGCTTAACTATAGATACCACTACATAATGTGGATCCAATACACTACTTTGATACTACATTGTTTTCCATTCCTTGTTTAACTTGTTCAATTTTAATTTTTTACATATTTCAAAAAAGTTATTAATTTACAAAAAATTGAAGTGAAAATAGTTGAAATAACCCAAACTCAACCAATTGGCTAGAACAAAATTTGAGGTTTTAAAAAGAGTTAGGTTAAGGTTAGCACTAGGGTTGAAATTTTAGAAATAGGGTTGCACTATAGATTGACTCCAAGTGGACCAAACCTGACTGACTTGCATCCCTAACCCTATTACAGTCCAAACCAATGCTTGTAACCAGACAGTTCACAGTGATTCAACTGGAACCAAATCCTGGCCCATCCAGTTCAACAGAAAAAGCAGCTCAAATGAAAGAGTGAGCAGAACTGGCTTAACCTTCCAGTAAGATCCATAAAGTAACTGACTCTTAAATAATGACATTTCAACTTTCAACAGTATCCTGTAAAATGCAGTTAAAATCAGCTGTTTGTGCCCCTTAATACCTGTATTTGCTTAGATTTTGCATCATAAAATCTTCGCATCCAGTTCAACCCAATTTGACCACCAGTTTGTTTATGAAAACAATTATCCACATTACCACTCATCGGATTCATATGTATCAATTAATGATCAACTGGTTATCCCAACCAAGCATCAGTCTTTACAAATCAACTGTATATCACAACTATAGCTCCAACAATTCATTTATTTGAAATTGGACATCATTTTGATTGAAATTCTGTCAAAATTATATCTAACTCGAAGTTCTCTTGACATTATGTCTAACAGAGCTCTATATTCAAAATTATAAATGCCCCAATTAGGGATTTTGACCAGCATAATGACTGTATAATGCACCTAAATTTCACAGTACTGATACAACAATTTCTTTTATGACACTTCCTACGAAGCAATGTTACATCATTTCTTTTACATCTGAGACATGAAGAAACTAATACATGAACTAACAGCAGCAGCAGCACAATACCTTTCAATTTCAAAGAAGAATGCACTAACTACTGTAAATGCCCTTTTTGGTGGACTAGCTTTTTGGAGAACTTTACCTTGGGAACCCAATGAATTATTTTTTATGTAAAATGAAAGGCAATACAAATTGCCTAATATAAACGCTTCCTACAATCCGCAGCCCCGCAATAGCATGGCATTGTTTTTATTGTTCCATCTGGGCCCACTACACTGTCAAGTGCGTACCCATAGTCATAAGTCAGCTCCTGCAGGTAAAAAGGGACAATTGCTTACAGATGCAGGCCATGAAAACATCCAATATAAGTTCCAAGAGCAGGTTTCAAATATAGATAAGGCTAATTCATTCAAAGACAGAAATGAGAATGCATTTCAATGATGATGATGAGAAAAAAAAATTAAAAATAATCATGATTTAAATACAAATAATCGATAGAAACCCTCAAGAAAGAGATATGAGTGAAACCACTCACCCAAATTTAACATTTGCAGAAACAGGAATTACCATGGTAGAAATAGATAAATCAAACAAGATTCAAAAGATCACTAAATTTGGCTGATTTCAGAATAAGGCAGACCAAAAATGTCACCCTATTCAATTTATCTAAATTGATTATTAAAAGCAAATTAAGAGTCTAACTGGTCAAGCCCATAAAAAACAATGGTATACCCACAATATAAGCACTTTTTGGGCACACTTTAACAATCTTTGGGTGTGTTTGGTAATGAAGAAAAAAAAAGGTGGAGAACTTTTCCTCCTTTTTCCAACCTTTTTTACATTCTTTTTTATGTGATTTAATATCTAACTACCTAACAACACAACTTTTTCCCATTATTGTCTATATTTTCAATCATTATTTTACATCTTTCCATACGAAAACCTACCTATTTATCTTTTTTCACTTTATTTTAATTATAACCCTCAATCACATCATATCGCTCCCTCTCTTTTCCCTTCACTTTTCCATATTCCTTTTTTTCCAATATCTTTTCCCCATTCCCAAATGCAACCTTAGAGTTATAAAATTTGAGGGTTGATCAGTTGGTTGAAAAACACTGGCAAGGAATGGAAATGATGCCTATAATATAAAGGATGATGTCAGCAGTAAAGCGAATGAAATTAAAATAGATAAGGATAATGATTAGAAATATAGATAATGATGAGAAAAAGTAAGATTGTTATAACAGGTAAATGTCAAATCAGCCCTTGAAGAATGAGATTTTCAATAATTTCCAATGGAATCAGCCAATCAGCTACTCTAGTACTTGATGTATAAATTATATCAGGAATTATTGATTAATTTTGTTTTATTTTCTCATTATTTTTCTTGTGGTCTCACTTTTGGGACATCGAGAGATGTCTGCTTGTTGTGAAAATTGTCCTGCTTGATACCCTATTGGGTAACTTCAAAACAAGCCCAAAATTACACACATCCAAGACTGATTGAGAAAGTTAAAGCACATCTAAATAAAGCGCATAAGAGGAACAAATTTTAGGCTATTTTTAGTAATTATTTGGTTTTAGTCATTAGAGTTTTGTTCCAACTGATTTGGTTGTGAACAACAATGAATTAAGAATCGTTTTATAGTGAGTAAAGTTTGAAGCTTTCTAGTAATTGGAATGATTACCCTGTATATTATATCTAAATCCAGATGTAATTCTTAAGGTTTCTTCTTCTACTCATCATTCGATTTTTTATTTTTTCCAATTCTGTTTACTTTTTCTCTATTTTTGTGAGCCATTTAAAGCAGGCCCTTTCATTGAAAACCTAGTTCCTCAATAAAATTTTGGAACTTTAACCATCTTGCTTCATGTTGGCATACATATTTTCTCAATCTTAAGATTATCATGATCACATATGAAGTTTTTGTTACTTGTTCTCTACTTTTTCTAAAGTTGATGATCCTTTGCCAAGTAGCCATAGCAAAAAAGTTCCCCACATGTTGACATGCTATTACAATGATGATGCATAAAATAACCCAAACAAAAGCCACGAATAAAAAACAATGTAAACAACCCAAACAGGAATTACATAGCTTGCTTCAAAAGAACGAGAAGGAAAAAACTTAGTAAATAAATTACCTGAAGTGGTGGAATATTATCAGCAGCAAATAACATTATTCGAGCAAGTTTAATATCATGATGGGAGCTCAGAACACATTGGACAAAGAGATTTGGTTGGCAACTGTGGTTAATGAATCTAGCAACACTACCAATAGTTCCAGCATCAATACAAAACTCTGGTCCACTTTCTGCTTTATTGTCATTGTTCCTAGCAAGATGAGCCTTTGTATATGATGATATGTCTCCCAAACGCCTCTACAGTATAAACACAGTTAGAACCTAATAAACCTATTCCATGGAAGCCTTTGAAGGAATAATTGCATAAATATCAAAAAGGAATCTTACTCAAAAGGGAAAAATAAAAAAGGAAGCACTCAAAACAAATTTTCATGTACTTACGTACAAAATATGCTTTTTGCTTGGAAAGCTTAGGGTGGCTACCCCAGAGGAGAAGCAAAGAAAATGTCATCGATAACATCCCCAAGGTTTTGCTAATGTCACCTATTTATATGATAGAATGATCAACAATTCAAATGTAATCAATGTTATCTCAATAGACAAGAATGTCATAATAGGATTCATGCAGTACACTTCATTTATATAGGAAATGGGTTGTGATGATTATGATGTTTTGCTAACATCCCTCTTTGCTACATGTCCATAACATTGCAACTTCATTCCTCACTCTTTGACAAACATTGACAGCTTTGAAAAAAAGAAAGGTCATGAAGTAGAATGAAATTGCTATAATATCACATTGATGCAAAGAGAGAAGCATTAACGAGCAATACAATAGGATGGAGAAGGCGTTAGAAGAAAGAGCTAAACCTTCTCAAGAAGAAAAAAGAAAAGAAAAGAAAGAAAGAAAAAAGAATAAGTAAAGAAGAACATAAGAAGGTTAAAAATTAATAAAAACAAATAGAATTAAAGAGTAAGAAATAGCTTGTATTTAATAATTATCAACCAGCCTATCTGAACCCTAATACAAGTTACTCTATTTGTTAAAAACTATACAAAAAAAACTCCAATTTTATACATCCACAAATAAATATTCTAAATAAAATAAAATTTTTAGTTCAAACATGCATCAAGTTAATCTATATTTTGATCACTTAGTTCCTATATTATAAAACTAAATGTTCAAAATCTCAAATATGCATAAAGTAAACTAAAGCCTAATGACTACCTAGTGCCTAAATAAATGTGCCATCAAGGTTTACATTAGGGCATGCCTAGTGTCCAAGGTTCTCTTGAATGTGGGGTATTTGAAGATAAGGGTGCAACTTGGGTTGAGTTGAACTCATCCAACCCAAAATTTTTATTGGTTTGGGTTCACTACTTTTGATACTGGGTTTTGAATTTGGGTTCAACCCAACCCGAATTCTAGTTGGGGTTAGGATGATGGCAACCTAACCTAAAACCCTCTCGAATTGCATATTATTAGTTACAAAATTAAAAACTCTACATTTTTCACTTCTCATAATCGATATTAAACTATTCTTTCTTTTTGAAATTTCTTTTGTGAATCGCAAATCACCCATCAATCTCATCTCATTCTCATGATCCCCATCTCTCTTCTTAGTAATAGCGCAATTTCTTCTAGTTGATCTTATCACCCAAGTTTCATTCATCATCTCCATGTCCTTTTTGAAAATCTCCTTTTTGAAGTCAAAACCAATTAAGAACATCCAACCTTATATGTTAAGGTTTTTTAAAATTCTTGTTTTTATCTTCATCACCCAAGTTTTGTTTTAAAGGCCTCAAACCAAAAGTGTTTAGCAACACCAATGTTATCATATGCAGGCCTCAATGTTATCATATGTAGGCCTCTATCTCCCAACTTTTCATTTCTTCCTCATTTGTTCATCTTTATGAGCGCAGTGAGCATTGAGTTATAAAGATTCAATCATACTACATCAATCATTTGAAGATTAATTCACACCACAAATTATTAAGGATTTTATCTTGAGATATTTAAGGCTTTTAATGTCTGATTTGATGATTAAATATAGCCTGAATTCAACCCAAACCCAAAGTATTGGGATAGGGTTAAGGTTGAGGTTTCAAAATTAGGGTTGGGTTAGGATTAGGGTTGAGATTTTATACCTTGGGCAAGAGTTAGGGTTAATTTCAACCCGAACCCATATGACCCGAGTTGCACTACTATTTGAAGAGGCTCCCATTATTTGGTAGATGTTCACAAGATCCCAAAATGTATTCATTGAAATAGAAGACACTCAATGGCATATGAAACATGCTTTTACCTTGGTGGGTTTTGAACAACTTCTAAGGATTGGCTAAGAACGTCCCATGTATGTTGTTCATGCTTATATTTCTTATTTACTTATTAGCAACATCCTTAGTTTCTAGAAAGGGTTTCAATTTTCCACTCTTTTGTGGACAAAATACAAAAATTTCAGTTAGGGCCTATATGAAGAGTGTTAATGTAGGGTTAGGGTATTTGCAAAATCAACCCTTTCACTTCGCATAATTGCAAATTAAATCTTATAAGTTGGATATTTATAAAATAAACCTTATAAGTTTTTAAATGTTAAAATAAGAACGTTACCATTATTGTTAATGCAATTTTAGAGCCACCGAAATTATAATTTTCTCATAAATGACAAAAATTGCCCTTAAACAGTTTCATCATCCCCTTTTCTGAAATCTTAACCAATCTCAGACACGGAAATCCAAAAATAACTACCACCATCATATCTCTACATCCCTACAATAGACCTTACAACAAGACATAAAGCTTTGGCAACAATTGACCATAGCCTAAATAGAGAAGAACAGTGGCGGGTTTCTGCTTGAAGGGGGGGGGGGACAAAAGCAAAGATTGGTGAATCTTTTGTCATCAGCCAAGGTAAAGTAGAGACTTGATGCTGAAATTCCATAGTTGTTGCATTTGGCAATGAAGAGAAAGAAAATAGAAGCAAGTGGCAACGGCATTTTTTGACTTTCCAATAACTAGATGGTGAGAATTGAATGTGGTAACGAGTACTTTAGTGACAACATGTTGACATGAATTAGTCGAACAAATCCAATAATCGATAAGATAGTGACTATGACGGCACAAAGATGACAACGAAGACAACAACTAGGATTTCCTAGGAGGAAGATGAGGGCATTTTTGTCATAAAAAATTATATAATAACCATTCAGTTGGCAAGGTTCATTTTGCAACATTGAAAAACTCGTAAGGTCTATTTTGCAAATACCTAAACCATGGGGTCTAATTTCTAATTAAGAAAAGTTAGAAAGTCTATTTTGCAAATACCCCATGTAATGTTCATAGTAAAGGTAGGAAATGATATTTATAAGTGCAAAAATAATGAAAATGACATGATGGACCGAAGATAAAATAGATAAATTGAATAAAAAAAGATAACTATGGAAAAAATTGAGTTAATTACAAAAATGAAAAACTTGACTAAGAAAAGATAGAATTAATGCATGCCAATGTAGATAAATGTCTGCCAAAATGAAATACTGAGGTAGGTGCATACTAAAACAAGAAAGGATAAAATTTGAAGTAAATTAATTCAGAATAACTCATAAAGACGGAATCAATAGGTAATAAGATAAGAGAAACCAGACTTAAGCATTTTGATCATATTCAATAGAGATTATTAACTACACTAGTTAAGGGTTTACTTTATCCCAATAAAAAGTCACCAAAAAATAAATAAAAGACTGAAAAAAATATATTAAATGTCATTAGGAAAGATATAGCAATGCTAGGGTACGCACATACACATGCAAAATAAACATAACAAGCTTTTGAGCATAATAATAGCACCTCACGTCCATCAAGACCTTCCATTGTCTGCAAGCAATCAATGTCGAATATAAAATTGTTGTCAAAAACACTATCTAGTTCATCCGTCCTTCTTAGTATCCCAATATATTCACATATTGGTGCACCTGAAGGAATTGAATCCCAAGACCTAACAGCCCAACCTTTCTTTGGTGTGCGAAAAACCTACAAAGAGAAATAATAAGTTCAATAGAATCAAAATTTTGCAAGGGAAGAAATTATCAAATGTCAAGAAATGTAAGGAGAAGAAATCTGATTGTGAGGTTAATACCTCAAGCCGATACTTCAATCCACGTTGAGATGTTCTATTAACACAATCTGGGCCACAACTACAATTAAGCCCGCATTCAAAAACTACAGCCTTCGCTTCAACCAACCTATATAATGGAGAAAAGAAAATAAAAAAAAATGAAAATTATATACATACATACATACATACATACATATATATAAATTTTAGCAAATAATTTGCAATAATTTATTGAAAAATATAAAAGTCAATGCCTTATTGAATATGGTATTCTTGTTTTATATAAGCTAGTATGACCTCAAAATATGACTTACAAAACTCTTTGGAATGTATTCCATATCTTAGTCCAGTGAACATATCTATATACATACTCAAATATTGATAATGATAAAGATTCCCTTTTCCGATTTAGTGATAGATTAATTAAGCTTGCATTGGATATATTAATGTATCATAACTCCTTAGATTAGGCATTAATTGGTGTGTATATTACCATATATAGTGAATCCTCATGCACAAGTAATATGAATCAAAGCCCTCAAGAAACAATTAAATCATAATCTATATTCTTTTTTTGTATTAGAGCATGCCTTTGATACACCTTTGCTTTTTCTTTTGTTATACCATGGGCCCCAAACATTTCTCCAATTGGCCGTTTAGTAGCCCTAGAACCTAATACTGCTTTGAGCCTCATTAAACTAGCATATTCACAGGTTTTCCTTCTTTAGGTCACTTCTACATGCATGTATGTGGACCATCCTCAATAGCATTTGAAGCTATATAGGACAATGCCCTCCTGACATGTCATCTTAGCACACAATCCAGGTCAAATGTCTCTAGTCCGTATTCTGGTATTTATTATTCACTATAATTAAACCAAGGTTAATTTTATCTGCTGTACATCGATATTCACTTTTATCTGGTGGTAGAATCGGCTGTAGTTCTTATAGCTTCCCTTTCTTCTTTTATAATTTTCTTCTATGGAATACTAAGTTCATTCTTTTCCTGCGAATATATCAAATGCTTGAACCAATTGATGGAAAACATCCAAAGTTGACTACCACTATGCCTGATCCTAAAAATGGAACTTATAATAAAACTTCTATAATACCGAATCCTACTTACGAATTGTGGATTCTTCATGACCAACTTAGGTGGATTCTAAGTTATATTTCTGATTCAATTGTCACACAATTGGTTTGCATTAACCATTCTTATGATGCTTGAGCTAAGCATCATCAAGCCCAACAAAACCAAGCAAAACTTCTTCAACTCCGAGCTATACTTAATACTGTGAAACGAGGTTCTTCTTCCATGGTCAACTATTTTAATCATGCAAAAGTCATCTTCGATAGACTTGTAGCTGCAAGACAGACCATTGCAAATGATGAAATTGTCTCATGAATTTTTCTTAGCTTAAATCTTGATTATTGTTACTTGAGACTACTATCCTTGAAAATAATGAATGCACGATAGCTTATGACTTCTCCTATGGCTCAAATTACCAACTCCATTAAGTCTCGCAGTCCAGCACATGGCCATCATGATCTGACCCACAAGTAGCCACCATGAAGGGAAAGCTTGTCGAAAAAGCATGACATGGTGCTATCAAAGAGAGAATAAGTTGGCAAGTCCAAAGAAAAGAAGAAGGGCGAGGGCCAGCTGTATGAACAGGTCAGAATGAGCAACACACTCTGCCCACAAGCATGAATAAAAACAATTGAGCTGTTTTAACGACCATGGAAAAACAGATGATAGCTTTTGCTTCCAAAGATAGCAGTGACAGGGCAGTGAAAATCCAAATGTATAACAAAATAGCTCAGTTATTTTATTTAGATTAGAAAGACAACTGAGTTATTGAGAATAATGGGCAGATGAGTTTTGGCATTATTTTCTGGCACATGTCTATTTTGAATTCTTTCTTCTCAAAAACCATCAATACCCTTCATTTGACTTTTTGTGTACATTTCTGGAGGATGGATGACTGAGATCTTTTAGATTTATCACAGCTACTAAGGTAGATTAGCTCTAATTCATCTAATCAACAGGAATTTCTTCCCAAATCCAACTTGTAGTTCAAATCTCCTAAAGAAATCTCTATGGATCTTAAATCAACATTAAGGTTTCTTACAGATTCAGTTGTCTCATTTTAGGATTCACATCTTAAGCTAGATATAGCCCGCATCTACATAGATTGGGCTAAATCAAGTGATAGTAGAACCTAGATCTTGAAATCAAGATTTCCAAGTGGCAAAGCAAGCAAATTAGGTGCAGATACATAAGATCTTGACCTCAACTACTTGATTTATCCAGATTTGTTTCAGTTTTCTTTGAATTGCAGGAGAGCAAAGAATAATGAAAGGAGTCTGTGTGAGAATGAAGGACATTAGAAGAGATTTGCAGAAGCAAATTAGGCGCAGATAAATCAGATCTTAACCTCAGCTACTTAATCCATCGAGATTTGTTTCAGTTTTCTTTGCATTGCGGAAAATCAAAGAATAATTAAAGGAGTTACCATGAGATTGAAGGATATCAGGGAGATTTGCAGAGATTCAATAGGGCAAATTCCGAATCGAGTTGTGGGTAGGTAATTCAGCTGAAACTCATGTGTTCATTTTGAATTCTGTAAATTTAACATGCCTTTCACGTTGTTCTATGATTAAGAGTTATTGGATGAGTTAGCAAGAATAATCGGTATCTCAACAATTTTGCTGTGGAAACTGCATTGAAGTGTTTGGATTGTTGAATTTGGCTTAGAAACTATGTTGATCTACTGGAATGGCTGCTAAACATGCAATGAATGAATGGATTAGACAGTTGGAGCTGTTGATTGGTGCAATTGAATATGAATCCAGCAAAGTTTATGATGCAGTGTATGAATTTAGGTAGAACAGCTTGAGATGAAAATTAGCATTAGCGTGGCAGAACTTAGAGGAATGATGAAAGCAATGTTGCAAAGGCTCTCTCCTCAAGCACCTTAGCCACAAGGTGCAAGAGTTGAGCCACATAGACCTGTTGAAAGGCCTAAACCAGAAGTTCATGTTTTCTGTAGAGGGTATCCTTCTCCCTAGATTTTAAAAACAAAACATTATTTCAAACTCAACCAAACTCCTTATAATATAATGATGGACACAGCAGCATACTACCTAGAAGGTGATGCTACATATTAGCTACTGTGGGCGAGGAGAACGCATGGCAATATGCATTGGCATATAATTTAGGTTCCCCCCACTTGTCCATATAATTTAGGCTCGGCTACTTTCATACTCTTACTACGTCCAAAATGTCCTATAATCCTACCTGTTTTACCACCTCCACCACCCTCATTACTATCACCAGCCTCCCCAATAGACCCAAGAATGTTGGCCTGTTCCTATCTAATATGTTCATCTACTCTAGTTCCCATTGCTCCACTCTAAACGCATGTATAGTTCTCCTCATGTCATGATCATTATCCTCCTCATCTTCTTCTTCAACATCTACAGAATATGGAAATCCATATAATTTTTCAGAAAATTTTCTCTTATCTTGCTTTCTTGATTCCCTATAACTCACTCCTACAAATAAACTCTTTTTCATCATTTTTCTGACTTTGGGAGACACCTTAGAATAATTCTTCACATTTTATACCCCCAACAAAGTGCTCCTTCAATTGAGTAATGCCCTCAGATTTCATTTTTTTACCACAATAATTACATTTTGCCTCATTTGGATATCCTTCTATGGTTTCCCATGCTCCCAAACCACATTTTGTTGTTTGGTTTTATTACATCCGACATATTAAATTTAAAATGAAGACATTGATAAAATCATAAACCCATCATTTGTTTCCAAACCATATATCCAAAATTAGAATTGTAAATAATTATTATTACAAGCTATTTAAGTAAATAAAGTAACTGTAAATATTTTATGTTATAAAAAATAAATAAAGCTTTTTTCTTGCATAAATTAAGTTTGTAAAAAATCTTAAAAAAATTAAAAAACTAAATCCCCAAAATTTAAGGTTATAGATAATTATATTACATAATATTAAATTAAAAAATACTAAAAAATATTTATTGATAAAATAATTTAAAAAATATAAATATTATACATTTATAAACCTCTAAAAACAAAAAAAAATCATTCTACATATTTTTTGCAATCAATATATGATAAATACAAGAAATAAACTGTTTACATTAAACATATATATTTTCGACCTTTTAAAATGAGAAAACAAAAAATGGCTTCAACCTGTCACAACTACCAATCAACCAACCTACTAACGATTTCGTAGCTTCAAGAGTTGGAAAATCACGCTAAAATGGAGCTTCCGAGATTAAGGAAGAAGAACCCTACTTGCAATGGCGTTGTTGGGTGGAGATCTCCATTTTCCAACAAAAACATTGCATTTTGGTGTTCAAATCTAGTGTTTGAGAAACCCACTACGTTGTTGCCTTACATTCTCAAATTGGAAGTTCAAAAATATTTTTCGTTGAGCAAATCTTACAAAAGAAGGGTCAAAAATACCTTGACAACACTCAGAGATTTGTTTCAAAAAGTCATAGATTGAATTGCAAGGGAATCTCTCCCCCTTTCTCTTCTCAGTAGCTGACGAGATTTTATTCAAAATCATGAAATTTTAGATAAAATCCCTAGATTTTGGGTATTATATCAATATTTCAGAGATAATCTCAAAATTATCTTCTAACCAATGAGATTGGCATTTTTCTGGGCTAAAACATCTCACTGGAAGGCAAAAACAATATTTTTGCCGACAATTTCACCAAGAACATCAATTTTGCTAACATTATTTGTGACATTCCATGTGCCAAAATAGGTTTCCAAACAATTGTCAAGAAACTTATAAGCTATTTTTTAAAATAATAAGGGAATTTGCATTTACCAACCCAAACTTTTCCAATGTTGAAAATTTCACCTTGTAAATATTGATTTCGCATATTCACCTTACTTTAGACCATATTTTGCAAAAAAACTCATCTAATTACTAAAAGTTCAAATGGGCAAATTCTTAATAGGTCAACTTTCATCAAATTTCTTAGATAAACATGATTAAAGCCATATAATGATATCATGGTTTTGAAAAACGGATATGATACAGCCTATACAACCATATTGTAACAATATAGGGCTATAGCATTATACTAAATAGGATGTATCAGCAGATAGTGAAAACAATGGGCTGTATAGGCAAATACGAGCCCGTAAAGACTGTATCAGCCTGTATAAGTTTTTACAAAATCTTGTATTCAGTAGTGAGAGTTGTTTTTAGAAGAAACCGTATTTGCACACAAGAGAAAATTCTCTAAGGTTATATTTCTTTATTTGATTCCTCTAAAGCGATTTTCCTTAATTAAAATTCAATCTTCAACTAGTTTGGATGATTAAAAGGGTTTCATCGGAGATTTGGAAAACCTAATGTTTAAGATTTTCAACACTTAAATCTCTTTTTTCTTAAACATTTCATTCAAGTTGAGAAAATACAAGTTTGTTTCGACACCAATGTAAGATTCAAACAAGAAAAAGCTACAACATTGAAATGATAGTGAAGATCCAAGTTTGCATTGGATTTTTAAAGAAATCTTAAAAAGGTAATTTTATTCACTCAAATGCATTGAAAATGCATATTTACTTTTGATTTGAAGGGGAAAACCCAAATTGAACTAGATCTGATTGATTTAGTTTTATTTTTATTGACTTTTCATTCTAATTTTTCAAAAAATATTAACAAAAAACACAAGTTTCTGTTCATAAACATATTATATTATTTAAAAGAATATTTTATGTTTTCATAATATTTTTTATAATTTTTAAACTTTTTAGATATAAAATAGAAAAAATGCATTTATTGTTTTATATCATAAAAATCTTAGTGGTAACAACAATAATGAGAATGATAATGCTGAGAAACTATTAAGCACCCATTAAATTTGTGAACTTTTCATTTGAATTAGATAATTTGACATGTGAAGTCCTAAACAACTACCTTATAAATAATAGATTGATATACCATTATTTATATTTGCAAAATACAAAAAAAATAACTATATATGGGTGATCCAAATCATCAAGATCAAATAGGGCATGATCAAAAAAAATAACTACAAAAAAAATAACTATATACCCATTAACCATCAAGATCAAATAGGGCATGATCCAAAGATACCATTATATGGCCTAACCATATCTAGATGGGTGAAAAAATCTTGTCAAAGTTAACCTATCAAGAATTTGGCTAGTTAAACTTTAAGTCATCAGATGGGCTTTTTTGGAAAATATGTTCAAATGTGAGGATTAATATGCAAAATCAATAGTTATGGGTGAAATTTGAAATTTTGAAAAAGATTGGGGATGTAAATGCAAAATACTCAAAATAATAAATTTTTAAGATAATACATGATAGTAATGGAATTTATAAGTCAATATAATAAAATAAAACAATAGATCAATGAAGACACTTAACATGCCAAGATAACCTATGAAATTTCAAAGCTCGTTTCCAGGATAACAATGTTACATTAAAAATGAACATAGACCCCTTTCATTCTATCCAAGAAAAGAGCAACATGAGCTAGCTAGTAATTCAAATATTCTCAATACGAAAGATGATAAAGAAATGAACAAATGAAAGAAAATCCTATAGTTAAAATGACCCACACCTGCCACCATCTCTTCGAACATATGGAAATTCAAAGCCATTGAGTTTTCCACAGTTACAAATCCTTGGATCCACACAACCACCTTTGCAGTTGCAACCAATAGCTTTCGAAGGGAGCTTTATGCCTTTCGAAATTTGGATAGAATTACAATAAACATAACCTGCATGAAAATTTATTCCAAAACTGACACGTAAAGTTACAAATAGTCATTCAAACACAAACTCTCAAGAACATTAACCTTGAAATGATAAAGTACAACAATGGAATTGCAATCAATAGCCAACTTCCTTCAAATTATAATACATTAAACATTGTTCTAAGGATAATCATACACAAGAAACTTGCCTGTTGGAGGAATAGGTGGATCATCAACCTCATTAGTAGCTACTATTGGAATATTCTCTTGGCCTTTGCTAATATCCTCGCATACCAACCTTTGTTGATAAAATAAATCATCACTAGAGACATTTCTATATAAGATAAAATTGAGAAATCTATGATGGTATTTAAAAAAAAAATACTCCTTTCATACCCACGCAATTTGGAAAGAACCTTAGGTACTTGTTTTCGAGCGAAGTTAACCTGTTATAATAAAAGATAGGCCATAAGAAAAAAAAATGGATGAAAAATTATTGCATGGAGAAACATTGTAAATTTCATTGCATAGGTTATTTCAATCGATAAAATTATGAAGGAAACACATGGGGAAAGAAATGCAAAAAGTAGACGAATATGGAATTTAAATACAAAGTACAAGGCACATATAAATGATAACCATACATGAATCATAAGAAAACATAATGTTAAATTGGTTGGTTAGTGTTCAATGGGCTGGTTCTACCTCAAGATGATGAGCCAATTTAGGAGGCTTCTTCCCATACTTATAATCCAAATACTCTTATAATCCAAATACTTTTAAATCAGCAAGCAATACAAGGGTCCACCGACAATAATATACTCTGACCCTCTAAGCATGTGTTATTTAGCTAAATTTTCCTTAAAAATTAGAGCCAAAAAAAGAGAAAAATATATCATAATTCCTTGTTAATCCAAATACTCCATTTATCCTAGTGGGTAATTTTATACTTCTAGCCTAATATTGTAATGTTTAAATTGATTATAAATTGATTAAGTTTAACTCCTAAGATTTAATTTATTCATTAAGATGTTGATTGGGTCGATTTACACCAGGCTAAAGTGTTTTTCAAGAATTTAAGCATATAAACTATCACACACCTAAACCACTCTAGTTGAGATGCATGACCACCAAATACCTAAGAGAAAATTCCCTTCAGCATGGAAGATGCTGCCATCAGGGATCTGATTTGTTCTCTTCTCAACATGACCACCAAGCCCCACAACTCAAAATCTGCTCAGATCTCATACTACAAATCCTCTAACTTATACATATCATTGAAAATTAGGACATAACGTCCTTTTCTTTCTCAACTTCCTTCGAATCCAATTGGACATGATGAAACTGGGCTTTTGAAAACAAAACAACGAGCCACATGCCCAATAAGCATAAATTTTCAAATTGAGATTCGTTTTATAAAACTGAAAAAATATCAATAACAATCTATGAAAATATGAGAAAACATCAATCCTTAGCTAAAATACTGCTTAAGAAAAACCATCTCACACAATGCAGCATGCTCAAGCAGTACTGTTCTGCTAATCGATTAGTAATGGTCCACAGTGAATCCAACAAGGGCAACTCAACTCCCATGAATTGACCGCTTGAATCCACCTATTGAAAGTAACTCATTCATACCATATTACATTATGCAACCTTCTCATGCTCACTGATGCTTTGATGAGAAATCAACTCATAAATGAAATCACTAAACATCAAGTCATATGAGGAATTCATACAATTAAAAAAATTCATTCTACTTTCTCATAAATCGCAAAAAATATTCAAACATTCTTATAAGAAATCCACTTTAACAAAAGCCAAGTAGCTTACAAGTCATACTCGTGCCTTATCAAAAATCACTCACACTTTATTATAATCATTTATAAAATCAGCTCAAACCTTCTTGTTTTATTACCTACAGACCATACACACTTTATAAAAAACTACTTATGAAACCAACTCATAAGAATCATCATGCATTGCCACTGCCAGAATATCCATCTTACTTTCTCTAAATATTCAAGATATTGCTTATTTACCTCTCCTGCTCCTTTTCTCTTTTCTTACCACTACTATCCGCATTCTCTGGCAATTGCATGACTTTTTCTCTACCAATATCTACATTCTTTGGCACCTACATGACTTTAACACAACTTACTGAACCAATGATTGCTAAGAACCTCTTTTTTTTCTTAAACAACTTTTTATAAACTCTTTTCAGAGTTTTCCATGTCTTTTATGTTGTTGGCAATCCTTCTTGGTGCTCACAAACACATCTTACACAAATCCTCATTGCACAAGGAAATACCTGTTGAGTTCAATACTTGGACTCCCAATTAAGAGATATCTTGATTTAATAATGAACAAATATATGAGTGAGAAAAGACAGTACTAATAATAATATTTCCAAGTGTTGCGGATATTAAAATCAAATTCACGAGAGTATCCAATATAAACAAGACATACTCATGTTAAAGAACAAGTTCCATCAAGAAGCAATACAAAATCAATCCTAAAACATTCAAAAACAAGTCAAGATAGAAGAAAAAATGAAGAAGTTCAGTTTTCACAAACGTTCACATGACAAAGTAGACCACAAAGGAAAATTTTCCTTGACAGTGTTCTCTAGAAGATTCTGAAAACACGTTTCTAAGTTCAATCATTCCTAGAGGACATCACAGAGAAAATTTTCAAGATGACAGAAGTTTGCAAACTAGCCATTAGAAGTAGGTAAAGCTATCAGAGACAACAGAGGAATCCACATAGGAATTTGGACAACAACAGGGGTCTGTCCAATTCTCAAAAATGGAAATCCTTTCTCCAATAATTTATAGATGAATCCACAGAGAAAAGATTGACAATGACAGGTGTCTGTCAAATTCTCTGGTAATGACTACTTTCAAGAAAGGAATTGATAGAGGAAGATGAAAGAGGCCTATCATTAAAAAGAAATTCTTTATCCAATTTCCAAAAGTTAGATTCAATGGTTATTTTCTCGACGATCGAGTTTCAAACAGCCACAAGTGTCTCGAGAGCTTAAACTGTGTGCATTTACAAAAACAAGAATTTTTCTTCCAAAGTGCTATCACTCCACCACACTCAAACTTCTTTCAATCTTTAAGCTACATTCTTACTCAAATCAGAGGAGCTCAAAGCACAAGTTCTTTATTGAGTAATCATTTCCATTATTCATTTATATTTTGCACTGAGGCCTATCAAGAGATAAAGTCTACATGCAAAATTCTCACAGTTTTACTTTCTGAGTTTTGAGTTTTATATGTTTCTATACTTGCAGTGAGATGTCATTGTAAAAGTTTGTTGGTGAGTTCGGAGAAACAAACTGTATTTGGGAAATTGTTCTTTAGTGAGACTTAAGATAAAAGATTGTCTTAGAGAGTGGAATAGGAACTCATCTCAGGCTGAACCACTATACAGTATGATTCTTTGCAGTGTGCTCTATGCATTTTGATCCAATATCTCCCAAAAGCTACCTACACCTTTGGGGACCAACAATTGGTATCAAAGCAGGCTTCACTTTGTCAATGTCATTTTTTCTTAAATCAACATTTGAAGATTGAAGCCAGTTGATGCACTGAGTCAAGATATTTTCATCCTTCAAACCATGTGAGTAAACATAATTAGATTTGATAGATTGAAGGATGAGTGTCAATCATATCTACATTTTAGAACAATATTTAATGAGATTAAGAATGGGAACTGTCAAAATATTTAAACACTTTTGATTATTAATTGATTGTGTATGCATATGAGTCTCTCTTAAACTCTCCATATACCATCATCGCCGCCCCACCCCCAAATCTCCTCCTGCATCACATGTTTTGGTCACATTTTTCTTAATATTTGCATGAGTTCTTATGCAATAATAATTCAAATATAGAAGGAAAATTGGATGTCCAATAAGCATAAAGTATAACTCAAAAAATTACAAAGGCAAATACTTAGCAAAACAATTAGGACTGACCCATGATTTAAGCATTCTATAAATGGTTGGGCTAACAATTTCCCTCTAAAATCTATTAAAACACTAACATAAACTTTCATTAAGACAAATACTTTTCAACTTGTTTACAGAATTTTAAAAATACATTCTTTAACTACGGTTGGGCAACCATAACCACAAAGGATAAATTAGGATAACCAAATGGGACATTATTCATAAACAAAAGCTATATCAAACCTGATTGGTAGTCAGATCTGGCTGTCCTTCAAGTCGCCGAAGAAGATACTTGTATACAGTGAATCCAGAAAGACCTTTTTCGGCCCAATATTTGATAACCTGAATAGAGAGAATTGAACCCTCCATAAATCAAAGAGTTAAGTAGAAAAATAAACTTCTAAAAGTAATGCTTAAGATGGCAACCATTGTTTGTATAATCACATGAAATTTCAATGGAAATATTATATTCACTTTTTTGTTAAGCAATTAACTTTAAAATTTTCAAAAACCAAAAACAATTGTTCAAAATCATAAATTTACTTTAAGAAATCATTTAATTTATTTAAATAATTCATTGCAAATGAATTGAATGAAATAAACTACTTATTTGATGTCACATAGAGGTATATCTTGTTTTACCTTCTAATATCATACAACCATCTGGGCAAAAAGATATATAGAGAATGCTAATGACATACAATATTTGAGAAACTTAGTGTTAGGTTTGTGTCTTATATTTTGCAAGGTTCAGTAGGCTTGCATATGGATTATACATATTTGGGAGTGCGCATTATGAGGATTTATAAAAATTAATGTTCTCTAGGGTTAGATCCAGAGAGGGATAGATACAGAGAAGTGGAGAGAGAGAGTTGGTTTGTTGTCTCTGAGAGAAAAGGTATAATTGTTTCTCTACAATAGTAAATTACTATTTTCTCTAGTGGAGTAGGTTGCAAAGTCAAACCAAATTAATCATTATGTTCTTTGTGTGATTGATTTCTTGCTTGCATGTGTTCTCAAACCATAACAAGTAGGATCGAAGATTAGTTCAAGGGATTTCAGGGCATTGAAATCCAGGGATCTCGAGAATGGGATTGTAAGCATCTAATCAAGAGGGTGCCAGATCCAATTAGAGGTGTAGATCTACGGCTGTTGGTGCATTGATTTTTTAATCAGAAGCTATTGGTTGTGGCAATATGGACAAATCAGGCAATCACAGAACATTGGTTGGTGATCCAATGGCTTAGGACAACAGGTCAAGAGGTTGCAAATCAATGGTTAG
This sequence comes from Pouteria campechiana, assembly GCA_036873735.1. Lineage (NCBI taxonomy): Eukaryota > Viridiplantae > Streptophyta > Magnoliopsida > Ericales > Sapotaceae > Pouteria > Pouteria campechiana. Next base: position 22,856 of record JAYJMB010016812.1, read on the forward strand.
TGATCTGACGGCTCAGATAGGGCAACAAGTTGATATTGCATTTGGACGATTGTGATTGCATGATCTATGCAATAGTGCCAACATGGCTAATTAGACGGGATGGGGTGCAACAACGCTAATTGAATGGCAATGAGTGGCTAGAGATCTCTGGGCCGCTAATCGAACAAATTGATAAGTACAGAACGTGGTCTCATGCAAGTCATGGAAGAGGACATGCAAGGGCATGGGGATCATGGAGATAAGGGGTCAAATTATTTAGGAGGACCAAGTGTAGGCCAATAAGTTAGTTGTTTTGTGAATTCAGAGCATTATTTTGTTAGTGCCTAGTGGCTTCCTTCTCTTTTGGCATTAATTTGCTAGTGGGTAGTTTTTTCTTGGTTCTCAAGAAATTATGATTGACCACTTTTTATGTGTAAGCCTATAAAAGGCTCTTTGCAATCCAACAAAAGGGGAGGGGGGGAGGAGAATATTATCCAGCAAACGGCTCTCTCTAATATCCTCCTTTCTATCATTCTTTTCTTTCTACCAAAATTGATCGTATCAATTTGGTATCAGAGCAATCCATTCCATGGAGACTCATGCCAAGAGCAATGCTAAGTCTCTTGACCACAAAGTTAACGAGTCTCGAACTGAAGTTAACGAAGTCCTGACTCGTCACGAATCTAGCATTAACCACGTTACCACCACCATGCAAGCCATCCTTTCAGAGCTCTAAGCATTACATGTAAGCCATAATGGTAACACTACTGAAACCAAGTTTGATTCCTCTTTCTCCGCAGAACCTTCACACTGATACCCACTCACACAAACACCTAATCCAACCAGTCATATCCCAAATGATTGTCACCACCTAACCCAGTAAAAATTATCATTTCCAACCTTCAAAGGCATTGACGCTACCGACTGGCTCTCCAAGGCCAAGCAATACTTCGATTTTAAGGGCATCACACCTCCACAACAGGTCCAACTAGCTTCTTTCCATCTAGATGAACTTGCATTGCAATGGTACCGTTGGTACACCAAGTTCACAGGACCATCTTCTTGGGACAAATCTAAACAAGCTCTACTCCATCATTTTGGTTCGACAGACTACAATGACCCCTCTGAGGCACTATCCCTTCTCAAACCAACCTCTACTATGGCTGAATATGAAGAAGCCTGTCAAAGATTATACCATCGTGTCAATGGCCTACCACAAAATTTTCTTGTTGGTAATTTTATTCCAAGGCTCAAGGATGAGGTCCGACTAGATGTCCGAATTAAACAGCCACATACTCTCTCGGATGCCATCGATGTGGCCAGATTAGTTGAAGATCGCAACTAGTTGCTACGGCAACCAACGTCTTCCTTTTGACACCAGAATTCATCATCTCTTCCACGAATTTCACTAGGTCCAGCAACAAGCCTTTTTGGTCCCCCACCCACATCAAAGACGTCAACCACACTAGGAGCACCGATTGTCCCAATCCAATGCATTACAAGGCAAGATGTATGAGCACGACGGGAAAAAGGGTTGTGCTATTACTGCGATGAGAAATTCGTTCCGGGCCACTGTTGCAAGAAACCCCAACTCTTCATGATGGAAAACACAGCAACCAGAGATGAGGAGCCAAGCGAGTCTTTGGAAGATGATACAATTTCAAAAATTCTCCCAAAAATTTCTTTCCACACAATGGCAAGTACGTCACACCCGCAAACCATGCGAGTAATTGGTAAAATGAAGAATAAAAACATTACCTTATTAATCGATGGTGGAAGCACTCACAACTTCTTAGATCAGCCGGTTGTCACCAAGTTTGGACTGCCAGTGCTTCGGGACAAAACGTTGCAGGTCATGGTCAATAACAGAGAAAAGATTGATTGTTTTGGGTGTTGTTTGGCTCCTACTTTAGTCATCCAAGATCATCCAATTTAGGTGGATTTTTATGTGTTACCAGTTGCTGCATGCCAAGCTGTTTTGGGAGTCCAGTGGTTGGAGATGTTGGGACCAATCAAAACCGACTATCAACAGTTGATGATGACCTTCAAACAAGCCGGTAAATCACAAACTTTTCATGGGCTAAAACATTCTCCTCTAGCTCCTATATCCAACAAAGAACTGCAGCAGATGACGAGAATGGGATTTGTATTGCATATGGTACCTGGTTCACCAATAGAAGAATTCATTTCCCTTCCTAAAGGCATGACCCAGTTATTATAGAATTTTCACATGTTATTAGCACACCAACATAGCTACCACCAGTGCGCACACAGGACCACCAAATTCTGCTACAACCTGGTCACGAACCCATCAGCGTGCGTCCCTATCGATACCCATTTTACCAAATAACTGAGATTAAAAAAATGGTACGGAATTTTCTTGACTCTAGTTTTATTCAACACTGCCATAGCCCCTTTTCTTCACCTATGCTTCTTGCCAAAAAATCAGATGGATCATGGCGTTTCTATATTAACTACCGAGCTCTTAATAAATTACTATCAAAAAGTATCCAATACCTGTCATAGACGAATTGCTCAATGAATTACACAGTGTAAAGTATTTTTCCAAGCTAGATTTACAGGCAGGGTATCACCAAATCCATGTCCAACCTGATGATTTACACAAGACGGCCTTCCGCACTCATGAGGGACACTACAAATTCGTAGTTTTGCTTTTCGGCTTCACAAATGCACCATCCACCTTCCAGAGCCTCATGAATGATGTATTCCGTCCATATCTCAGGCAATTCATGGTATTTTTTGATGATATCTTGGTATATAGTAAGAACTGAATGGACCACATTCGGCATCTACGAGTTGTATTGGAAATTTTGTCAGCTAACTGTTTGTTCGCAAAGCAATCAAAATGCATGTTTAGGGTTCTACAAGTCGAATACTTGATCTCATCTCTTTAGACAGATTTGTCATCAACCCAACAAAAATCCAAGCCATCCTGGACTGGCCAATTCCAACTACTGCTCGTGGAATCCGTGGAATCTTTGGCTTAGTAGGATATTATAGAAAGTTCATCCGTGGATTCGCTATCATCGTTGCTCCAATAACATGTTTGTTGACAAAGGAAGGATTTCGTTGGACAATTAAGGCCAAGATTGCTTTTAATCACATGAAGACATCCCTCACTTCACCTCCGATTCTGCAGCTACCAGACTTCTCCATCCCCTTTGTTGTTGAGTGTGATGCTTCAGGTGTAGGACTTGGTGCCATTCTAACACAACACAACCAGCCAATACTTTTTACAACGAAGCACTCAAGGGATCTGCCTTAGCACTTTCAACGTACGAAAAAGAGATGCTAGCCATTGTTAAGGCAATATGCAAATGGCGATTGTATCTCCTAAGACGACCTTTTGTCATCCAAACTGATCAACAGAGTTTAAAATTCTTGCTAGAACAACGTATCACCACTCCAATGCAAACACAATGGTTGCCAAAAATAATGGGATATGATTACTCTATTCAGTATAAGAGAGGAAAAGAGAATGATGGGGCTGATGCATTATCACGTGTAGCTGAATTTCAACTCCTTGCAATTACAATGCCGTAGACCAATTGGTGGGAAACACTTCAAGAAGTTGTGAATGACCCTTTTTACATTCAGCTGGAGACTTCTACTTTATCTAGTTGTTTCAAGCGTGAGGGAGTTTGGAGAAAAGATGGGAGGTTATTCTTGAGTACTAATTCATCACTACTTCATACTATTATGACAAGGGTTCATTCAACGCCAACTGGTGACCATTTTGGGTACCACAAAACATTGAGTCATCTCAAAACTTGTTTTGTCTCGCCTGGAATGCGAACATTGATGAACCAGTTCATGCGAGAATGCGAAATCTGCCAACGTTGTAAAATCGATAATTTCCGACCAGCTGGGTTATTGCAACCATTGCAATTACCAGAGAAAGTATGGACTGACGTATCAATGGATTTCATTGATGTACCCGCACCATCCCAAGGTCATACTGTCATCATGGTTGTTGTAGATCGCTTGACGAAATACGCACACTTCGTTCCACTCAAGCATCCATACATGGCTGTTTCAGTAGCAAAAGCCTTTGCCCGAGAAATTGTTCGCTTCCACGGCATTCTGATTTCAATTGTAAGTGATCATGATCGTATATTTATTAGCGCCCTCTAGAAAAATTTATTGCAATTACAGGGGAGCAAACTATGCATAAGCTATAGCTACCATCCCCAAACCGACGGACAAACTAAAATCGTCAATCGAACCTTGAAGCAATATCAGCAATGTTTTACAAGTGATCAGCCTCGAAAGTTAGTTGATTGGATTCCTTAGGCTGAATACAGTTATAACATGGCCACCCACACTTCCACAGGAGTATCCCCTTTTGAGGTCGTGTACGGTACACCTACCCCTACCTTACTATCTTATGTTCCTGGTACAACTCGCAATCAAGTTGTAGATGAGTTTTTGCGCACAAGGGAGGATATCTTACGTGAGTTACGCCGTAACTTGATCGTTGCTCGTGATTGAATGAAATTCCAGGCATACCAACATCATCGAGACCTTACTTATAGTGTGGGTGAGTATGTTTATCTCAAACTTCATCCATACCGTCAACAATCAGTGGTCTTTCGCTGATCACTCAAACTCATACCTCGATTTTTTGGACCATTTAAAATTCTTGACCATGTTGGACCCATGGCCTACAAGCTGGAGTTACCTATTGGTTCCTTAATTCATGATGTTTTTCACGTTAGACTATTAAAGAAATACTTGGGTTCGGATATTCCAATTTACCCAACTCTACCACCTATCAATTCGGATTTAGTAATTCTTCCACAACCTGAGGTCATATTGGATTCTCGTGTCATTCAAAAGGATAATTATTGCCCCAAAAAAGAAGTGCTTGTCAAGCGGATTAGTGCACTACCAGAGGATGCGATATGGGAGAATCAGCATCGTTTTGCCAAGATGTATCCTGATTTTCTCCTTGAGGACAAGGAGGCTTCAAAAGGTGGGAAATGATAAGTACAGATTGTGGTCTCATGCAAGTCATGGAAGAGGACATGCAAGGGAATGGGGATCATGGAGATAATGAGTCAGATTATTTAGGAGGACCAAGTATAGGTCAATAAGTTAGTTGTTTTTTGAATTCTGAGCATTATTTTGTTAGCGCCTAGTGGATTCCTTCTCTTTAGCATTAATTTATTAGTGGGTAGTTTTTTCTTGTTTCTTAGAAAATTATGACTGACCAATTTTTATTTGTAAGCCTATAAAAGGCTCTTTGGAATAAAAGGGGGGAAAATATTATCTAGCAAATGGCTCTCTCTAATTTCCTCCTTTCTGTCATTCTTTTCTTTCTACCAAAATTGATTATATCACAAATTGTAATTGTTTTAGGGTGTTTTGTGCCGGACATTGTGTTTTGAAGCTGGGGAATGGCTAAGACTTCAAACAAGACAACAACACAAAGTAGTTTAGGTCAAACAACGATGCGAACTAATCTGAAAGTGACATTCGCCATTGAACCTTTAAATGGGTAAAATGATTTCACCCTTTGACAGTAACAAATAAAGAATATCATGACTCATGAGGGGACAATGAAGGCTATCAAGAAGAAGTCAGATAAACCAGAAAAACTAATTAATTATACATGGCAAGACATGAGGGATCTAACGATGAATATGATCCAGCAATACCTCGAGAATAACACTTCAAGAGGTCATTAATTTAACGGATCTAGAGGAGGTGTGGACAAAGTTGGAGAGCAAATACATGTCAAAGCCATTAACGAATAGGCTATATTTGAAGAAATGTTTGTATGGTGTTTGGTTGATAAAAAACAAAGACTTTAAGAGGAACTTGGATGAGTTCAATAGAATATTAACAAAGTTAGCTACTTTAAAAATGAAAACCAATGAGAACGATAAGACATGTGTATCTAGAATTGATGAGGAAGATAAAGCATTACTTCTGTTAGCATCATTACCTGATTTTTATGATAATATTATGACGATAGTGTTGTTCAAAAAGGATACATAGAAGTTGGATGATGTTGTTGTTTCTTCAATGATGTATGAGACCCGAAAGAAAAACAACAATATGTGGTCGTCATAACAGAGGAAGATCTGTTGAGAGGAAAAATGGTTTTTAGAAGGGCGAGAGTGGTTCCAAGTCAAAAGGAGATTTCAATAGTTAGGCATGTGGAAAATATGGCTATTTCAAGAAGAACTGTCTTGGAATATATAAGGGTCAAAAGAAAAAGGAGAGAGAAAGGAAAGCAAAAGATAGAAAATCATCCAATGAGACTATGATTGCTGAAGACAACATATATGCCAGTGATGTCTTGCTTACAAAGGAAGCAGGTACAGATGGTCCTAATTGAATTTAAAATTCCGGTAGTTCTTTTCACATGTGTAGTCAAAGAGCAATTTCATGCATATAAGGAGTGCGATATTGATATTGTGTGGATGACAAACAAAGCAATGAATAGGATTGTCATAGTTAGGACAGTACGAATTCGCATGTTTAATGGTTTTCTTCGAATGTTGTTGATATGAAGCATGTTCCAAATCTAAGGATGAACTTCATTTCATTGGGAACGTTGGACTCCAAAGGTCACAGATGTCTGTTGCAGTTAGAGTTCTCAAGGTGAGTAGAAGGTCGTGGTTGTCATGAAGAGTCAGATGATTAGAAACCTGTACAGATTCATAGGGAGTGTGAAAACAAGTAGGGATCCCATGAGATCCTAAGTTGTAGGTACAAGTGGAGTACAGGCGATCAAGTCTATTGAGAGTTTCGAGAAAAAACAATATCTCTAGTAGAAATCACATTGCAGCAGTGAAAGAGGTGGAGTCACATCAAGTCATACAACGGTGGTGAGCTATATATGGCACCCAGGAGAGGTAAAATGGGCCATGCTAGTTGAAGTGTGCCAAACAAAGCTTACCGAGCTTGCAGGATGGATTTTGACACTAGTTCTTCAAGTTGGTTGGATGCTACAAAATTCAAGCCAAGGTGAATATTTGTTGGATTTGTGTCTTGTATTTTGCAATGCCCACTGGGCCTGCATACAAGTTATACGTATTTGGGAGTGCATATTGTATAAGGTTATAAATATTAATATTCTATAGGGTTAGAGCCAGAGAGGTGGAGAGAGAGAGAGAGAGGCAGTCTGCTGTCTCTAAGAGAAAAGGTGTAATTGTTTTTCTACAATAGTAAATCACTCTTTTCTCTAGCAGAGTAGGTCGCAAAGCGAAATGCGTTAATTATTGTGTGTTTTCTATGTGATTGATTCTTTGCTTGTGTGTTCTCGAACTTTAACACTTGGCATGGCCAAAATTTGGCATTTGAACTTCCAACAAAAAAACAACGTGTTGTAAGAGAGATATGGACATATTTTCAGGTCACAAAGCATACAACAAACCAACTTTGATGGAGATAATTAGTATTGAACTTGATTAAAAGTGTCAAATATATGACACACAATTATTATTCATGATTTTGAAAATATTGCACCCAAATGAACACAAATAGCCATAGGATTCAACCCATCAAACCTGATCATGAGATTTATGGATGGAAATTTCAATGCCATTTAGAAACTAAAGCATTCGAAAAGTTCAATTGCATTCCATTTAAAATAAATGAAGAAGATGACACCCACAGAAATGTAGCTGAATCAATACTTAGTATGTAAAGAACCATTACCCAATCAAACCCATAACAATATTGATTAAAATGGCATAAAAAGAAAAGCTATGAAGCTACCTTGTATAAGCCATCGTAAGTGTAAATCTTTCCACAATAGCTACTTTCTGACACATGCCCACGCGTTACCCTAATCGGCACTCCATGTTCCATGCTATTCTACATATGGATGAGAAGACTTGTATTTAAGAATGAAAACAAAACACAATCAATCCTAAAGGGTAATAGAAAGTTGAACCTCAAACCAAGAAAACCTAACAATTGATTTCATGCAAGCAAAATATGTTTTATAGCAAAATGCAAACTAAGAAAGAAAAAGAATAGGAAATGTCAAACCAAGTAAACCATCCATTGATTTTAATCATCAATTCCTTGCAAACAAAAATGTTTCTGCAACAAAATGCAAATCACCACATAAGTGGGCCAACTAAAGTTGATCCAACCATTAAAACTATTCAAATCAATGACATAGGCCAAGCCAACAGTCCAACATCAATCCAATGAGGAAAATGGTCAAATTTCAAGGCAAGATCTGAAGTCCATTAGAGCCCTAAAAGAAAAAAAAAAAAAATTAGTTATGTATGGCACGCATTGGATTTTGAAATATTGAATAATTTATTGTGTATTTTTGTAACTTTACCAGCTCATCCCACTTAGTTAGGAAACAGAAAATCACAATAATGATGATTTTCTGAAAACATCCATTTTAAAAAACAAACAAAAAAAACTCCATTCAAGCAACCGAAGTCCCTTTCAAGCTAGATCAGTGTGAAAATTTTCTTACTCTTCCTATGATATTTTTCATGGAGAATCTCATGGTTATTGCCCCTCAAGGTATTCAACTATGAGATATTATGATTATGAGTACTTAAGCGAACCAAAAGAGAGACATAGGCAGATTCAGTTTCATGCTGGTGATTTTCCATATTATAATGGTTAATCAAATATTCAAGCTTCTCAAAATTGCATCAAGTCTGTGCAGTATTATTTTGAACTCTATGATATTAATGAGGATGAAAAGTTACATCTAACAGTTTTAAAATTAAGCAAAGAGGGTTTGTCACTCAGAAAAGCTTTATAAGGATTAAAATAATTTCCTCAGCATGGTTTAAAAGATTCAAGTAGGCTATGGTTCAAAATAGTTACAAACAAGGTAATGATAATTACACTGTTTATCGGAAGGGAAAAAATCAGGAATATTTATGTTGATGAATCCCTAATTATAAGAAATTGATTGATCCGAATCACAAGTGAGGGTGATGGTTAACTTCTTCTAGACAAAAGAAGGTACCGGAGATTAGTAAGTTAACATATCTGTCGTCAACTCATCTAGCATATGGAATTATTGTTGTTGACAAATTCCCCCCCTCCAAGCTCCACATATAGAGCTTATACAACATATCCAGTGACAGAAAAAGATTAGTCCAGGTAAGGGAATCATGTTTAATATAAGTTCCATGATGGAGAACAAGATCACAACAATGAGATCACTGTATATAGATTAGAATTTGTTTATTTTATATATTTTTTGGAATATTTATTTGCAATTTTAGATGTTTAATTGCTTAATTTAAGATTTTTTGTATCAAGTGTTCAAAATAAGAATCAATTTGATGGATAGTTCAATTAGTATTTTACTTATTTTATAATTTTTATTCAAACGGAGTTAAATTAAGGTTTCATTCTGCATATTAGTTTTCTATAGAGTGTGTGAGCTCAAAAAACCAAATAGAGGGAAGAAACAACAACAACAACAACAACAGAAGGGGAAAAAAAAAGAACCATGTAGAATAATTTGGTGTAGTGGAACTTTGGTTTATTGTTTGTAGCAGAAATATTTAATGAAATTTAATGAGAAAGAGTGACTTGAGCTTAATGTTTGATGGTTTAAATATAGCAGATTGTAGCATACTGTGGATGATTATGAAATTAAAATCAGATATTGGATAGTAGTGCCTTATGTGCTTAACGTAATCTAACTTTGATTGCATGGCATGCCACGCACCTGGCAAGTGGAGACTATATCATGACACTAAAAAAATTATACCAATGCTTCAACAGCTCAAGCAATTTGGAAGTCACAAGTTTAATTACTTTGGGATCATTGAAAAAATCTCAACACATAATATACCCATGAGTTTTTTCCCATGGTTTTGTGCAACTATTTATCATTTGGTAACTCAACATGAAGAGGGGACAGTGGTGTAAAAATAAAATAAATTAAACTGCATAGAAATTATTAAATAATAGTTTAAAATTCCAAGAAATACCTTTAGAGCCAAGTTTCCTCGAGCCATTTCTTGATCACCCACTTGACGTTTTTTTCCCAACAAATCATTCCCTCCTTGACCGGTATATACAATTTGTTCTGCATTATCCAAATCATCTTCATATTGGCCAGACATAACAATGGATACTGCAAGTGGAAAAGTATATGATTTGTACTTCTCCTGAAATGTTTAGTAGAACAAAACATTTATCTGTAAGGAACTCTTAAGAGTAGTAAAAGCAAGAAAATATCCACTATGAACAAAAATCTATCACATACCATACAAGCATCAAAAAACAAGCATAAAATGTCCAAGGAACTGTTCCCATGAAGACTCAATATGATATTGACATGACAAACCTACTAATCATGCAATGCCCAATATTTATGCATTTAAACTTAATATCTCAGCAATATAATCTATAAACTTCCAAATTAGCAGCTTGTGACGTAAATTCTTACAGCATTAAACATGTGTCCCTTGAACTCCCCCACCATTCTACGAAAAAATTCCAATATTTCCCCAATTTTCCCCGATTTGTCAATACTTTTTTCCTGTTAATGACAACATTGAAACATGATTTTCTACCTCACCAATTGGTGATGTATAGAATGATGTCAATACTGAAACAATGCAAACGCTCACCTTAAATTAAAACATCAAAATCAGCAATCCTCATAAACATGGGCAAGGATCAGAATCTACATTCTGTAACTAATGGGCTAATTTTCTAATAGTTGCCAAGTCATATGCAACGCACCACCAAATGGCCTAACTTTCAATGAAAGAATGTATACGACAAGGGAATCTAGTAGTTGCCAAATCATAGGCAACGCACCCTAATTCGGCCCCTTCTACAAAGTAACCATGTCTCATCTCATTATGCTCAAGATGGAAACTAAGTCAAGCGAACAAGAAACAACTTTAACGAATGTAACTTTCACATGAATTTGCACGCCAGAATCTAATGGAATATTGTTTACAATGATATCAGAAAAATTGAAAAGTTTTGAAGTTTTAGCCAACATGATCTTTCACTAAAGGACCCATGTTGATCATATGATGTGTCACACATAATCACCATCATCATTATCATCATCAAAAGTTGTTTCCCACCATTTTTCATTTTTTAAAATCTTGAATTATATTTTCGTTTAGTCTAAACTTTGTCATATCTTTCTTAATAAACTTTAACCAAGTTTTTTTCGACCTTCCTCCAATTCTCTTATAGCCTTCTACTGTGATAAATTCATTCCTTCTAATCAATGCTCTTTCTGGCCTCCATTTGACATAGCCAAACCACCCAAGTCTAATTTCTCTCATTTTATTACCTATTGATTCTGCCATTAGATTTTCTTGAATTACTTCATTTCAAATTTTATCTTTTCTTGTTTTACCACTCAACTAACTTTTATTTCAACTATATTCATTTTATGTATATGTTGTTCTTTAATTGCCCAACATTGTCCCATAAAGAATAGTTGATCTTATAGTTATCCTATAAAATTTTCCTTTTAATCTAACTGGCACTCGATGATCACAAAAAATTTCAAAAACACAATATCATTTCTTCCACCCTGCCTTAATTCTATGGGCAACATCTTTATCAATTTTTCCATTCTCCATATAATGTGCCACACCATAACTAAATTAAGAAAATAAAGGCCAAATGAAAATTAATTGGACTAAACTAATGATAGAGACAAGTTTTTTCAAAATGATAGTAGAGAACTTCCATATGTTTGTACAATGTTAATTATCATGCAAATTATATATGGTTAGAAAGATCACAGATTCTAAAATCCAACCCAATAAACAATTCTTCAATCAAAGATTACTAAAATTTATGGCCAAAACGGTGCAAGGGGGTAAAGCTATTAAAAAGTAAGTTGCAGACAACTCCACTAAAGATTATAGTAAATTCCAAGTGGAGACAACTACACTGAGGAATTTAGTCTACCCTAGGTGGTTCCAGCATGTTCAAAATCCATCTTCAAACTCAGTTTTGTCAAATAATTTTCAAATTGGAAATGTATGCTTATAGTAGACAAGAAGAAAAAGAAGCAGAAGATAGCAAAATCTAGCAATTCACAGTAGTATTTTAATAATTAATATAATTTATAAGAGAGTTAGTTGATATAGTATAAGATATGAAAGATTAGTTGATTGTTTAATTGGTAATGAGTTTTAATTTGTAATATAACTAAGTGTGGAATCAAATTAAACCAGAGCTTGGATAATAACAACTTATGTGCTTAAAGAGATTTATTTTAGATATGTAGTCGTTTTGTGTCTCAACCATAATAGGGTTGGGTTGGGACATACATGATACAACTAATGTAGCCAACCTTGGTATATATTAACTAGTGTTCATAAAACAATATTATCATTATAATATTGATTTACCCTATCACCCATACAATAAATACTTAAAAAAAAATATAACCTTGCTTTCCCATAAATATCAATAACAATGTGATGTTTTGATTTACTAGTAGAATTTGTCAAAAATATCGATAAAGCATATCCAACATTATTGCTTCGAACATGTGTTCCTCTCATTTGGATGCTATTGTGCTCCCACCAACACCCAAACCGATTTTTTCTCTTCAAATCCACCATTCTAACACTATAACACCAAAATCAAAAACTCCATTTGCAACTTGGAGAAGAAAAACTTGTCTTTTGAAGATCAAAATCAAGTTTTTTCACTCAAACGTATGAAAATTATAAAGGTTTGATAATCCAATTTTGAAATCGTTTATTTTAAATCAAGTGCTTGCAACATAAATGTATTCTAGCGTTACATATAGTTTAAAACCTGATTTAACAACATAATCTAAAAAAATTGTTAAGATTGGGGATGAACACGTGTTTGGGGAAAATTCCCAAATCATTTGACTCAACCCAAATCCAAATGTCATTAATGCTTAGAAACAGCAATAGCATGCTAGATTTGTCAAAACACAATGATTTTCATCTAAAAATTTTAATTTTTAATTAAAAAATAAGAGATTTCAAGGAAAAGGCCTAGATCGAAATTTCTTTGAAAAAATAATATCTAGAGTATTATAAATACAATACACCTAGTTATTTTAAGCATGGATTTGTAATCATGCAAACTGTATTTTTTATATTATGAAAATTAGCTTTAATTTAGTAAATAAATAATTAATAAATTAGAATGGGTTGTGTCATTTAATAGATATATTAGCATACGTAATATTTAGTATACAAATGTGAAGAGAATTATCTATACAATTTATTTTAATTTAATTCAAATTTTTAAATATTTTTTTATAAAATTTATAGAAAAAATTAAGATCCAAAAATTGTAGATTACGCTTCTTGTTTAATTTTGAATATTCAGAGTTTTTCAAACATTTTTAGTTAATTATGTTATAAACTAAGTATTCAAGCCTTCAAGATGAAAGGAAATGTTCAATTTATTTTATCATAATATGTTTTCAAGTTAAACTTTAGTAATGTTGACTGACAAGGGTGATAAGTGGGGTAGGGGCAAAACAAAGTCTCAAAATTTTGCTTGAAAATATAGGAAGTCATTCCCAAGGAAACCCATTTAAAGCCAAATGCAACTATTGCAAGCAAGTAACGAAGTTAGGGGAGTCACTAGACCAAATGAGCACTTAGCATGGATGAGTTATAATGTTAAAAATTGTCCAAAGATGCCCAAGAAAGTTAAAGCACCAATAAGAGAGACTTTTCAATCAGGTGTGGGCAGTATAAGGGGTCTAAAGCAAAAGGAAAAAGATGTTGCAATTGAATTGGGTAAGTTTCATTATGATATGAATGAAGACGATGATGATGATGGTGGAGATGAAAAAAAACAAATGAAACGGGCTAGAAAAGCTAGTAGGGTAGAGCAGTGGGCTAGAAACAAGAAAATTAAATTGAGGAATAGACATACTTGTCGCAAGTCTATAAGAGAAGTTAGAGTGCAAAGCATGCAAGGGGGATTGGATGAAGGCAAGAGATAAAAGGACATATTGAATAAATTCTTGAGCCATAGTTTTGTTGGACCATGACCTACTATGATACACAGAGTTTATGGCAAAGCTAAAATCCAAGAGATATAAGGAAAATAAATGGATTATGCAATTGCAGAAAATAAAATGCAGTGAAATCACACAAGCACAAAGACAATAAAAATATAAGGACTATACTAGTTTGAACCACTGTGGCACCTACTTTACTCTCAACCTTGGGTTCTACTATCACTTGTGGAATCACACCTTAGTTTTACAAGCTGACCAAGAACTCTACAATGTTGATTTTACCGAGCTCACCAACAACTCATACAACTGGTTTTCCTTAAGCGAACCAGTAACTCCCCCTGATTTTCAGAGCTAACCAGAAACTCAATCCGAAATACAAGGTATACAGACAAACTACCTCTAACTAGGCCTAGATGTACATGTAGATAATGCTCTAGTAAAGATATACAATAAACCATATTACAGTGCTTTTTTTTATCTCCTCTAAAAATATAAATGATGTAGCTCTGAAGTACTTTGAACATCGAGGCTTAGTGGAGTGTCTACACCTTCTAGGATCTTGAGTTCTTAAAGTTTGAATATTGTTAAACGTGCTCAAGAACGTTCTACTTCTTCGTTGGAACTAATATTTATAAGTTCTTAAAACTTTCCATCCATTGTGACCTCATTTAATAGGTTTTTTTACCGTTACGTTTGCATTTTTCAAACTTAGTGCAGACTTGACTCATTCCATTGCTTTAGAGCTTCTGAAGGTCAGGGCTCGTTGTTCGTCATTGGCCCGAGTTACTTAAGAATCTCTAAAGTTCTCCCTCTTTCTGAAGAACCCCTGAAGCTAACGATCCCAAACACCACAAACAAATACATTTCCAAAACCTCTGAAATCCTCTTTTAGATCCTCTGGAGTTCCTTTAAGCATTGTTCTTCCCAATGGCTATATTTCAACCTCTGAAGCTTCACTCTCCCATCTGAAGTGACTCTAAAGATAACTCTAAAACTCCGAAACTCATTTGTGTCACTTCTAAATCTTCCTCTGCTCCTTTGAAACAACTCTGAAGCACTTATGAAACTTATTCTTCTTTTTGGACGAATTCTAAAGCTTCCTCCTACTCTGAAGCTTCTGCTTCACTCTGAACATGCTTTTAAGAACATACGAAGCTTTGAAAACTTCTTCTTCTTACTGGAACATACTCTAAACGTTCTTCCTCTCTTTTGAACATCCTCTGAAACTTCTCTTCTTTTCTAAATTCAGAGTTCTTTATCTGAAGCTTCTAAACGACATTTCTGAACCTCTGAAGCTCCCTCTGAAGCCACTGGGCGTTCTTCTGATTGTGCCTACATCACGTTTGAAGCTCTTCTAAAACCAGAAATCACAGCAACACATCATTAGCTTAATTCAATTCATTAACAAGTTTTGTTAATCATGAAAACCAAATGCTTAGACTCAACAAGTTCACCTCTAAGGGACACACAACCCAAGTTGTATAGGCAGTTTGGTGTGGTGTGGAAAAAGATAAATCAATTGTACAAAAAGGAGAGATTTAGTATGAAAAATCTTAGGATTCATGTTTCTCAATTCTTCATTTATAGTGTTGTCCCTCTAAATTTGGCAAATAGTGTTCCATTTTAAAAATTTTCAATTTGTATAGATGGAAAGAGAGAATGTGTCGTCTCCTTCAACACGCTAAATTGAGGGGATGTATATGCATCAGGAGGTCAAGGAAATGAAGAACTGGATGAAAGAGACTATACAAAAAAAAAAACTTATGGATTGGTTGTGATGTATGACAGGTGGACAAGCCCTACCAAGTTGAGTATCCATCATCTTTATACTGTATTGTCCTTCCACAAGCTGCATTAGCTCAGTAGTTTAAATGTTACATCCAGTTTTTTAGTTGGTACATAAGACATGGCAAATTGAATCAATAATAAGACCAGCTCCCGTTCATAATAGTTGAACCAATTAGTTTGGTCCAATTCTGATAACACTGGTTACAGCCAAGTTCATAAAAGCACACCAAACAGCTAAGAAAACTAAAAGGATACAAACGAGCACTATAAACTTGTAAAATAACTGAAAGGTCCTAGACTATAGGATATCATTCATTACTTATATAAGTTTGACAAGTAATAAGCATTCTAGCAGTCTTCTTAAGAAATTAATGTCATCAAGATTCTTCTAAGAGATATGCTGACAAGCTCTACAAACTAGACTTATGACTACTTGATGCATACTCAACTTACTAAGACTAAACAGTTAAGGCATCCAACTACTAGCTGCATTCACGTTCTACTAAATTAAACACATGATTCAATGACAATTTTTGCTCCAGTGAAGGACACCGTAATAGATGTAATTACTTGGATGTTAATTTTATTTAGTAGGTCATGACACATGAGGCTGATCCAAAACTTTCAAACATCTATATTTGAATCCAAAATTAGCAAAAGATAAGCAGTGATTTCTTGTTCTCTATTTGGCTCATTTTGAGTGTTGTAAAAATTATACATGCAATAAGGAAATATCATAATCAGATAGAAACATCAGGACTTTATAATAAAAAACTCCAAGTTGAGTGAAATAAATTTTCAAAAGGAAAAGCAATCACGTTAGTGTAAAACCTGCATCAAACCAATGACAAAGACCTCAATGGTGGCATGGTAAGTCATTCCATAAAGAAAAACAGCAATATTAACCGGAATGAAATAATAAAAATTCATGTATAGTTGTTTCAAGTAGAATCAAATAATGAAAAGTCCAAAGTTAAACAATTTTGTAATAACATTCAAGAGAATTCAACAATCAGTAATCAAATAATATACAGACGCATTACCAATTTGCTAAATTTTTCTCCCAAATAATCAATCCCATTCAGCCAATGGCTATGGAGACCAATAACAACCATCTCTGCTCGCGAAAAGAATTGATATCCAACAAGAATGCCTGACCATGACAATCAAAAGTTAACATCCCCTACAACAATAGTCCAACTACCAACAAAGTAAACATCCTTGGATGAAGACAGGGGCAGCATCCTGTTAAAAAAAAAAATGTCGATGCATAATTCCAATCATCAAGTTGCACTGTTCATTTTTTTGTCCAATCATTTGCAAACAATGACTCAAACCTGAAATATTACACTAATTGAATGATAAAACGATCTGATCAATAGCACAGAAATAACTAGTGAGTGGATGAACATAACATCTCCAATCATTTATCTTGCAATATGACTCCCACACTATATTGTGTGTTTTACTAAAAAACACTTAGTTTGATTGTTCCAATCATCCTCCGCAAATAGAAAAGAATGGCCTCAACCACATTGCCTCATTCCCATGGTCTTGGATAAATTAATGCCTATATTATTCTTCAAAAATGAAAAGAAGAAGAAAAACAATAAAGAAATGGATAAAAATCTATGATCAAATGCACTCATCATAAAGGCCCTAAGTTAATACAGCACCAAGTTAATCTAGCATCATAAAGGTCCCAAGTTAATCTAGCACCACAGCTAGTTGCAGTGTTGCAATGTGGACAGCCCATATGTTACAAGTCTTGAATTTCAATTCTATGGGCAATATAGCTTGGACTTAAGCAAAAGCCACTATGTTATGATGAGACCATGTTAAGTCACCAGGCTGTGTGTGTGTGTGTCTGTGTGTGTGTGTGTGTGAGAGAGAGAGAGAGAGAGCGGTTCATCTAGCCAAAGAGAACACTACCACCAAGTCTGAGGTATGACCTAACCAGTGTTTGTCAAATTGATAAATCATCAACTGTCGACGATAAATATTTATATGCGAAGATGGGGGCAAATGATCACCTAAAAAGGCAGAATTATTAGTGGTTAGGTGATAATCAATGATATTACAGTATCAAGATCTAGGAGATATTTTTGGCAATAATTTTGATCTGTTTTGACACATTCATTGAAAATTCCCATATGGTAATTGGAAAATCGTTTTTAACTTTCTAGGCCATTTTCACAGTTTTTGGCATGGAATTGATTTTCCCATTGCCATCTACAAAACATTCTACATCTGATAGACTCAATTTGAAGGTGATACAGAAATCTCTACTATTGGCATTCATGGGCCAATTGTTGTCCAAGTCGAAAATGCAAAATTGACCACATTCCTTTTTCCAATTCTTTGGGCAGATTTTATATGTTTTGGATGTTATTAACATCATTGTGCCTTATTTTGTTGCTTTTGGGTAGATTTAAGCTTGGACTTTTTGAAAAACATCTAGTTGATTTGAGGAAAATTACCAGATTGTTTGATTCGGCTCAAATTTCTCAAGATGACTAAAAATAATATTATGATGACAAATCTTTAACAAAACACATATTTGAACTATCAATTTGAGAGGAATTCAAATTTTAGTGAAATTAGGATGGCTTTGAACAATTTTCAAAACAAACCAATTGGGCCAAATTATAAATTATTGACCAATGAAAACTATATGATAGACACATATAAATATATATATATATATAACAAAATAGAAGTTAGACACAAATTTTTAATTAATTTTAATTTTGTAGTAATAAGGACTAACAAGGAGATTTTCACCAAAGCATATGTTTATATTGAGATAAAAAGAGATATAAAGGCTCCTTTTTGATAAACGGAGGGCAAAAGCACCTCTTTCTCTCCACATATTGATGCAAAATAACACTCCCGCTTATTTCATTTAATTACTCAACATTTTTCAAAAAAAATATTTATATATTGTCTTTATTCACTTTACAGCTAATGCCATCCATATACTACTAACATTATCACTTTCGCCTTTTGTAAACTCTTTTTACTTTTATTGCTCTTTTACATCTCTTTTACTACAAACCGAACACAAACCAAATTAAACTAATAAGTTTAATGAAAAATATATTTCAAGGTATGGAGCTATCAAAAATTCTAATTGTGAATGAAAATTAACGCTTAATGTGTCTTTTGATATAATTAGAGGTGATTATTTTTTTTCAAATCAATAAGTTAGGCCCAATATAACCTAACTTAATGAATAATTAAAGATCTATGGGCAATTTTTAATATATATTTAGAGCAAAATTATTGTTTGATTTGGTAATATTAAAATAACTTAAATTCACATAAAAATTGAACAAATATAGGAAAAAATATCCAAATTCCTTGAGTTATATTTCGAGCAAAATTATTTTTTGATTTGGTAATATTCAAACAACTTACATTTACATGAAATTTAAACAAATATAGGGAAAGAATGCCAAAATTGCTTGATTTATCTCAAATTAAACTATTAGATTTATTAAAACAATGATCTAAGAATAAACCTAAAAAAAGAGTTTCTAAAGTTCAAACAAAGTGTCTATTTGGTAATGAGGAGAAAAGAAGGGGATAAAAAAGAAAATAGAAAAATAAGGAAAATAAGAAAGGATGATATGATGCAATAGAGGGTAATAATTATAGATAAAGTAAATAAAGACAAAATAAATAGGCATTTTGCATGCATAAATGGGAAATAATTATTGAAAAAAATATAACTAATAATGGGAAAAAGTAAGATTGTTAGATGGTTAAGCTATTGAATCATATTAAACAGTGTGGAAAAGGAGATGGAAAACAGTAAAAAACATTTTCTCTCTTTTTTCTTTATTCCAAACCAAAGATTAAGGGTGTACTTTAGGAATGAGAAAAAGAGGTAAGAAAAAAAAGAATATGGAAAAGTAAGAAAAAATTGAGGAAAATGTTGTGATGTAATGATGGTAAAGATTAAAACTAAAATGAATAAAGATAAAATAATAAGGTCTTTTGTATAAAAAAAAATAATGATTAAAAATATAAATGATAATGACAAAAGCTAAGATTGTTAGATAATTAGGATAACAAATCACATCAAAATTTATAAAAATGGTGGTGGAAAAGCTCCGCCCTCTTTTTTTCATTACTAAACACACCTTAAGAGTAATTTTAATTTTTGTGAAATTCCCAAAATCAATCAATTCAAACAAAACTAGCCTTATTAATCAAATGATGTAGTAGTTACTTCCAAACGCAAAGCTATAACATAAATAGTGGTTTAATTTAGTCAATATTAATTAAGTTAACTTTCCATTTAATTAGGGGCAATGTAACCTATTAGAGTTTTATCTATACATTGATAAAATGTTTCTAAGATCTTATTTTCTAGTTATACACTCTTTTCTTAATAATTGATGTAAGCTTCTAACAAAAACTTTCATTATTCATTAAATCTTAGCATTTAAAATGGCATATTCTAGTCTAAATGCATATCTTTTAGATGTATCATATCTTATCATGAAGTTCTATTAAATAATTATAAACATACCTTCTTTTAAACTTATCTCTATTTCAATGATAAAGTTCGATAATTAAAACAATAACTATTGATGATAATGATTAATTATACACAACTTGATGGAGATCGTGATGTGATTGATTGCTTCTTTGCTTGCCCTAATCCTCCCTAAATTCTCCCCCTTTCTTTCCTTCTCCTCCTCTTGAAAGGTTTCTTCCCCTTTATTCTCTCTTCTTCCTACATGTCCTGCATCGATTTGATATCAAAGCAAATCCTAAGATTAATCTCTTCAGTTTTAACTCCTTAATCCCACCATCCAAGGCCTCTACAGTGCTTCGTCCCATTGTTCATGACTACAATGCTTCCATCTACTGTTCCAGGCCACAGGTTTGACCCATCAGAAACTGTCTTCCACGTTCAAGCGACCTACAAATTTGGAATTCTTCCAGAAGTCCTCCTCATATCGTTTATCGACGACCCACAGCATCGGAAACCACCATAATAGGCATCAGAACTCACTGGCAACACTGTCTTTCCCATCTCCGATGATATCTTGCCTTGCTCTGACAACCCATCGAGTTGAAAACGTTACCAAAAGCGTCAGAAGCCCCTTTCAAAGCCTCCTCTTACAATTCCGACAACATTGAAGCGTCGATAAGGTTTTCTCAACAACCCTAGTGGCTATCTTCTGCAAATTTGGCTACACCAGCATCATCGGAAAGCTCTACCAGTGTCACCGGCCAAATCTACTGTCGACGGAACCGTCGAACTACTTCTTTGACGCCAACAGCAGTATTGAAGATTTTCTAGTGGGTTTTGAAAACCCTTCGTGTGGGCAAGAAAGAAGACTAGTCCAGCATCCCAGAATATCGTCTAAGCTATCGGAACCGCCTAACCATCATCTGGCAAGCACAGTTGAGAAATTGTCCCAAACCTATGACCACCTTAATGAAAAATATAACTCTTTAACACAAAGATATGAAAACCTATCCCTAAAACAAGCCAACTTTGCTGAGCCCTTCACTGCATCCTTGTCCCAACTTCAAAA
>JAYJMB010016823.1:0-26876 GCA_036873735.1 Pouteria campechiana
TTTTATATATATATATATATATATATATATATATATATATATATATGCATTGAACCTGCGTACACAAACAAGATTAAAAAAACAAATAAAATCGAAGTACATTCAATCTATTTCAGAATTCCTTTGAAGAAATGTTTCGTACCCCCTATACAATATAGGTTGCTATTCCTGCTCAATATTAAGAAGACTGTGTCGTCACGATGTTCTTTATGCATGCATTGAACCTGCATACACAAACAAGATAAAAAAAAAATCGAAGTAAATTCAATCCATTTCAGAATTCCTTTGAGGAAATGTTTTTTACGCCCTATACAATATATAGGTTGCTATTCCTGTTATAACATATTGCTATCCATCTATACATGCACACTGTATATGCATTGAACCTGCATACAAAAACAAGATTAAAAAAAAAATAAATCAAAACTACATTCAATCTATTTCAGAATTCCTTTGAGGAAATGTTTCGTACTCCCCACATACAATATAGGTTGCTATTCCTGCTCAATATTAAGAAGAATTTGTGTTGTAACGATGTTCTCTATACATGCATTGAACCTGCATACATAAACAGGGTAAAAAAACAGAATAGAATCCAATCTACTTCTGAATTCCTTTTGGGGGAATGCCGTA
This sequence comes from Pouteria campechiana, assembly GCA_036873735.1. Taxonomy (NCBI): domain Eukaryota; kingdom Viridiplantae; phylum Streptophyta; class Magnoliopsida; order Ericales; family Sapotaceae; genus Pouteria; species Pouteria campechiana. The sequence continues at coordinate 634 of JAYJMB010016823.1, forward strand.
GGCCCTATACAATATAGATGGCTATTGTTGATCAATACCAAGACCAGATAGAGGCTGGACGGTTGAAGGATTTTCCACCACAAAAGATGGAAGTAGCTTTTGAGGACAAGTATCATAACTAGAGAGAAAAATGGAAAAGTAAAAAGTCATAGATAATAGTATGAAGTGTATAATGTGGCAGTTTCACTTTACACATACAATTATTACTCTTAACTTTTCTGCCTTTTCTAAATCCTAATAACTTAATACATAGTCTAATTCTATCAAGATTTCTTTACCGAAATCTTAATTTATTAGAAATTTAGAATAGTATTTCTCAGAGTCTCTGTACTAACAATTGAGATCATCCAAGATATCCTCAACGAGGGGAAAGTCAGACTACTACTTGCATTTTCGTTTTAATTCGCTTAAAGGGGATGAAATGGCAATCGAAAGACAGCCATTGTCAAAATATCTTGTATTGAGGTAGGAAAAAGGGCAGAGGAAGTCCATCTAGGAGTTGAATCAGATGATCACTTATGCTTGCTGAAACCCTCATAGTTTTCTAAGGACTAGGATTTGGCGGCGTCTCCCTCCTCTCAGTTGAATACGTTACTCTGTTTAACGGGATAGATTCTTATTTTGGTACCTAGTAGATGGTTTATCCTTCATAAAGCAAAGCTAGTAATGTTCAACACCAAGATCTTAATGCAGAGAATGCTGAGGCAATGATGCAGTTCAAAGAGGTGAATGCCACAATCCTCTCCATACCCTGCCTCCTCGACAATGGTGTTCCAAATTTAGAAAAGTCGGTTTCTAGAAGGAGGCGGAATCTTCGGAACCCAACTCTTCAATTTCGGACTATGCGGGCTAATGGGCGTTGAATCTGCGTCAGCAACACCAACCACCAAAGCATCAATCAATCAGAAAGCAGAGCAGGATGATGGAAATGAGGATATGGTAAAATGGGTGAAGAGGCTTGTAAAGAGAGGCCGAGCTCGAACACAGTCATTGGAATGGGAGGATTTCATTTCTTGATTATCACTCAGTTAGATGGCTATTTGCGGATTATCTAAACCTTTTTGATTAAGAACTCGTTATTTAGAGCTTCAACAAGAAATATGTATTTTACAAATTATGTTATTTTAACACCTTCATTATGGGATTGTCTATAATTAGCATTTTTATGATAATATTTTGATAATCAAAAGTTCTAATTTTATATTCTCTGTGAATCACGATCATCGGAGAAAATTCTAAACCTTAGCTTGGAGGCCTTGACAAATGACATATCTTTGTTAAGTACGGAGGAAAAGCCTCAATCTAAGATAGATTTGTCTGTCGAGCCACATGTCGGTACACCGACACACATGGTGACCAATGGTTGGAGTATCCAAATTGAAATATTTATTTTGTGCTTATGAGTCTGTGACTGGTTGATGGATGGTCAAGACTGAGATACTCATGTCACTTATTCTTGTGAAAAAATCATCATTGTCCACAGATCAAGCCATATGATTTCTTATGAAAAATGACGGTGTAAAAAGCCTAGAATGTTCTTGCCTTCTCGAGTCCATAGAATATTGCTCTTTATTGAGGCCTAATCTATAGACGAGTCAGATTCTGCATACAATCGTCAGGTTGATGTATTTTTCCATATGCGTGCTGATACTCGGCAATCTAATGGTGGTTTTGTAATAGCTCTTTATAGCAGGGAGAGCCATGGAAAATTTTAAATTAGGTGGGGTTGAATAAGCAATATAGACAAACCTGAGGAGCATGATTGCATATTACTCAAAAGAAAAACAGCATGCATTGCTTTCTCTCTCTCCCATTTAAATGGAAAATGTACTACACTAATGTTACAGATTAACTCTTTACTGATAAGCTAAAAATCTGAACTAAGATCAACAATCTATAGAAGAAACAAGGTCCGTATTCATCAATCTCATGGGCTTTGCCCAGAGAGTGATTTTCATGTGAAAACACTTATTCTCTAGCATCACTTCGAAACTAATCAGACTAAAATGTTATCGCTCATATCATTATTGCTTGTTCTTGCATTGACTCTATCACCAAAAATCTCATTCAAGACCACAAAGGCTCCCAGAACGGGTCTAGGTTGTCGAGGTTGTTGCTGCTGTCGCTGTCGCTGTTTTCGAGGAAGACGCCATTATCGGCGTCGGCCAAGTAGGTGTTAACATCTGCATAGCTGTTGTGGGGCGGAGGCTGTTGAGAATGCTGAAGTTCCATGCAAATGAAATCCATTAAGTTGGATTGTTGTGTCTGCAGATTGAGGAGCTCCGCCTGTGCCCTGGCAAGCTGCGTTTGGAGCTCGCTCACCTGCTTCTGGAGGTGGCAAATTGCTCCCGCACACCCATATACCGGATCTCGAATTCGAGCATTCGCTTCATAGACCATGCTGCTCACTGCATCTGCTCTTTGGTACTCTGGGAGCTCCTGAAATCCATCAAACACATAAGAAATTTCTAATGGATGACAACCCAAGATGCCGGATTAATGCTACCCAGAAGAACAAATGTAGATTGATTGCTGGAGTCACAGCAATGAAAATGAATAATTGTAACAAATGTCATTTGATTCTAACCTGCAGCAGCTTAATGATGTTGCTGGCTCCAAAGACTTTATGAGCAGTGGTGAACTTGAGGGGCTCCGTTGGAGGAAAGTAGGGAGCCAGAATGCACCTATCGACGCATCTCCTGCGCAGAATCTTGCATGCAGCGCAGGGGCTGATAACTACGGTTGGAGGAGGAGATGCAGATGGTGAGGCAGCTGATGGGGAACTAAGAGGAGGGGAGGGTGTTGTTACTGGTTTTGGTATTTCTACTGGTAAGGGAGTTGCCTGCGCACCCTTCCCCATTGTCAGTAAAGAGAGAAGAGTTTTCGGAGAGGAACAGCCCGAGACTTGCCAGTGTAAACTGGGAGTTGCGATAAAGAGATGGCAAGGGCATGATAGGCATAAATAGAGGGCGCGTTCGGCTACGGTGGGCCATTCAATGCATCAGAGACGTGAAAATGTGATGTAAGCCGTTGAAATTTGGAGGGTGTGGGGAGTGATCTTGACTTGGATCATACCGCTGCCGATGACTGTATGTAGACCCCTTGGGTGAAAATGGTGGGGTTAAAAAGAAAGGATGAAATGACTGGTGAAAAAGTTCCCTATTCTTTTCTTTATTCTAAAACACATTTACTTGGTTAATACTACTTTTTTTTATTGTCAATTCTATTCTTTTCATCTTATTAATTTTAGTTTTACTTACTACTTTACTCAGATCATTTTTATTCATATTGATACCATTTTTTTTTCTCCTTCATTAATCAAGTAAGCTACTCTTTTAGATAAGAACCAGCTTTTTACCCAAGCCTGTTTCAGACATAGGTTCCTAAAAGAGCCAAATTAGCACTACACTCTACCCAAAGCTTTCAGGGTCAACTACTTTAACACTACTTTACAGAAAACCATTAGGAGGCCCAAAGAATGGCCTTTTTGTCAGGAGCATTCTTATTTAAATAGTAGTTAAAAGATACTAATAATCAAAAATAGAATTAACGTTTCATGTTTACTAATCCTAATCTCTTTTCGTTTAGTGCTAAAGATTTTTTGGCCACTGCGCCTGCCATTCCATCATGGTCGGGATGTGTGGGCTGAGTCAGGTCGATCTACCTCGGCTTTAATTACACCAGCCCAGGAATCGAGTTCATACACCGGTTGACCCTGGGGTAAATATATGGTTTCTTAATTTGGTAGTCAGTCGTCCGAGAAGTCGAGTTTAACGATCCATTGCCAGTTGGCTTAACCGGCGTGCGTTGACTGCAGATGATGGAGGCATGATGCATGACACAGTCCTTGGGGTCTTATTAGGCTGAAGAAGAGGTTATATGCATTTTCCTGGTCCGGTACGGTGCTTACTCGGCATTTGCCATTTCTGAGTCATGTGCCGCGACTATTCCTTCGTACACTTCCTATTTGGAAACGAAGTAGAATAAGCTTAGGAGACAGATCATTTTTGGGGTTTTGGATACTGCTGCCTCAAGTTCCATGACCTTGAAAATTTCATCATTTTACTTGACATTGAAATTAATTTAAATCATTCCTCGATGGAAATTACTTTCATAATTAGCATTAAAACCTGAGTAATTCTATGTGAAATTAAAACTTATGGAGGGCAAAAAGTGCAATATCGCAAACAAAGAGCTTCAAATATGCAAAAATATCTCACTTGTGCACTATAGCAAGCCAAGATAAATTTCTATTTGTGTGCCGTATTTTATCCGGAGCATACTGGTCCTAAAGTCAGTCGCACAAGTCGTTGATTTGGCGGTCGCCATACGAAATTTGAAGAATTTTATTTTCGTAGGCAGTAGAATTTTCGAAACAGCCAACTGGTGCCAAATTGGATTACCCAAGACAAACGTGATCTATGGTTGGGGCCATATTCATCAGGTCAATGCAACAGCAGAAATCCGGACTACATTTGTAAAGTGGTCCAACTCCACATCAATGTGATTTCCGAACAAACGCGTTTGTCTAGCATTGCAATGGCTGGGTACAAAGGTGACTCATGTTAACCTACAAACAATGGCTGGCTACACGTGCAATCAAGTGCTACAATCTAGAATTGCAATTCCTGGTGGGTCCATCTGTCTTCTACCATGGAAACCACCTGCCTGTGTTCAGACCAGGCGCCCGGGGTGTGTGCGTGGGCTGGGATTTTTCTGATATATGTCTACTGTCAACCACCTTTATTTTTTGCGGCCACCACCCCATCCAAAACCTAACCATTAAATATCTAAAGCGGCCATTTTCAATACTTGATATTTTTGGTATTACATTATTCTCGTACAATTTCGAATGGATGTGTATTTTTGAGGGGAGGGGGGCATATGGCGGGTGTCCAAGGGACGTGTATTGAGGTGGGGCATGTGGGGCCGTGTATAGTTGAAGAGACGGCCCAGGCGCGTTGAGCACGTGAAAGGAACCCTTGGGGGTACGTGCCTCCGTTTTTCTACCCGTTAGAAAGCGCTCAGCACAACGTGGAGACCGGTGGCCAACTAGTTGGAAGCCTCTCCTCTCTGTCTTCCTTTTCGGCCTTTCAATATCTCCCAAGTCCATTTCCGTGTGGACCATGCCATTATCTATGCACGTCAGCATAAAGCAGAGTGCAGTTTCACCTACATGGTGAAATTCTGCCTTCGCCCTCTTTTTGGGGGTTTTTGTTTTTATGGATTTTAATCTTCTTGTCTGCTTCCCCATTGTTTTGATCAAGCCCCATCTAAAATCCTCTTGAATCTAACTCGAAATATTAATGTTTGGAATTAATCCATTCCCTTGCAATTGTATATGCCATCAATGTAAAAATTAACTGATCAAGCCAGATTTCGATGAGATCCACGGCCGAGGCATAGTTGGTAGATCTCTATTTACCTTTGCCATTGTTAGCTAGAAAGATGATGTGTCGGTTTTAGTTGAATAACGAGGGAGTGATAATGTAAATTCAGTGTCCTCTCAAGGGTTAAAATGCTGATTGCAGAGTCAATAATTTCGGTGTAAATTACAGTAGGGAATGGTTCTTGGATTTGTTTATTTTAATAAACAGTGCCAAATGAATTTGGTTCTGTGGTTCATTTGTATGTTGATTTAGATTAAGATTTTCATTCTATTTAACAGATGGCATTATTTCTTCTCAACTCATTAGGGATTTCTAACATAGAATATTCATTGTCTAATTTGTACAACACCACATAGATTCTCATTTTAATCCTACTCCAACTATAATGCGGTTCCAAACTCCGGAATCATTTTCTAAAAAAAATTCCTAAAAGAATTAAAAATGTGTATTTTTCTAGAACTTTTTTTTAGACAGAAATCCTTATCTTATTTATATATGGATTATATATATCCCTATGTGCGTATATATTTTATGCTCAACTATAAATATACAAGATATTCGTTCTTTTAAGAAAGCTTTCCGAGAAAAAAGCTCTTTTTATTATTCACACCTGGTCCCTTACTAACTTATGTTTTTTTTGTCTTCCTGAGGGAGCGAGTTTGGGTACGACCCAAGCACAACTAATCTTTATTGTCAGCTAATCAAACTTGCTTTAATCTAACTACAAATTGCTGCTATATACATATGTATATATATCTTGATGATGTCTGCCTGATGGATTGATCACGTAGATATATCATAACAGTCATAGTAAATAAACCGATAGCTACTGCTGTGGCCCACTAGACCATTCTCTGTGTTTTACCCACTCTCACATGGCCGACATCTACAGGTTTGTGCTATTGACCGAATGGGAACAAATGTAAATTCCACAGTCCGTGGTCGATTCTAAGTCACAGAATGGCATAAATATGTGTACAAAATATGTGATGTTGCACTCTCCTTTCGGTTCATCTGGTCAAGTGTCATAGGATGACATATGCATGTGTGTAACATCTTTACATCCTCAGACAATCTCATTATTTCAAACATTCATAGTACTGAAGATATTGCCATAAATTAAGCCATTTGTCCTGCGGTACTGATGCTTTAGTAGTGATATTAACAGATGACTTTCACCTTTGGAATAGATAGATACCCTTTATATGAAAATCATAAGATCTTCCCAAGATCTTCCTATGACTTTTGGTCAAATAAATGAACAATCTGGATCTTCCCCCAAGTGGGTGGTCCACACCAAGTTGAATTCATGATGAAAAGCATTTAAGAGGCAGGCACCTAGCATCTTTCTCATCTAAAAGCAGATAGTATGAGCATTTAAAAGGCAGTGATGAAATGAAAATAAAAGAAAAGAGGTCATATATCTGCGACAGAAATTCCAAACAGATACATTTTTATGATGGGAGGTTGAGGTTTGTATGCTCAATTAATGCGCGGCTGCTGTGGCTGAATTAGGCCTGAGCAGATAAAGAGGGGAATGGTCACAAACTCCATCCAAGTGGGGATACGCAATGCTGCATGATGTGCCATTTGGCACAATGGATGGGAGTGTTTCGGCGATTGTAGGTGAAAGTTGAAGGAGCGGGCCATCCCACACAACCCACGCGGCAAAGACCAGTTTGCTTTTCTCCTCACATGGGAGGTTTCCCATTGTGTGTGTGTGGCGGTTGTTACAGCTGGGATGAGGAATGACTCAGTTGTTCGGGTCAATTTCCTAGTCAGCCTACCACATGCTTTTGTCAACACGTCATCTTATTGTAATATTCTTTTGGTACTTAGGTAGACTTCTGATATATATTGGACAATGAACATGATCTTAGCCTTCTCTTTTTTCTATACGGGGCATCCTGCTTGCCAATGCTGCTACATTTTGGCTCATGGAATGGGTGAGTTGTCATGTGTCTCATGGATATCTCGGATATAACATTTGATGAAGTTAAGAAACATTAAATCTCTTCCTAAAACAATTCTAATCGCTTGAGTTGGATCAACCCAAAAGACTTTGTTTTTTTTTTTTTGACTCAAAATTGCTGGGTATTTTTTAAAATTATATATTATAATATTGAATTGTCTTATTTATATAGTAAATTACTTAATAGTAAAGTGGTAAAAACTTAATTTCTTCGTCAAAGATCTTATATTTAGAACTTTTAAGCATGATGGTGCTAATATTCCATTACAGCTTAAGAGATTGCCCATAAAAGGAGAATTTCAGCAGCTTAGGTACCAAAAATACTGCCTATATAACGGGAAATTGGGAATAAATTGCCTAATTTTCTAATTATATATATATATATATTTTTAAAAAGTAATATAATAACTTGAAATCACTTTTCTAATTTTATTTTATCAATTTATTTGATTAAATTTAATTTTTTCCACTCTGTATTAATGAAAGCAATATCTAAGGGTTAATGAATTTTAACATTGATTCTTAGGAGGTTGTTCTATGGTGTGAAATGGATATAAATGTAATTACTTTCATACCCTTGTTAGAATAGGCATCGTTTCCTAAAGATGATCTTAAGGCCCATGTTGGTTTGTGAGGGAAAGGACTCCAAATTAATTTAACAAGACATTTATTTATTTATCTTGGTTAATTCAATTTTTTCCATTCATTACTTTTCTACCAAAGAAGATTATTTATTTTTCACTATTTATAACTTTAATTATGATTTTTACTCCTATTAATGTCATCTTCTCTTATTACCTAGGGGGAAAAAAAAACATCAATCCAAGTAAAAGCGTCGTTTGTTGAGTGGCCAATTCAATACTTCGACTCTACGGTTCTCATTAATTTCATAAAATCATGTCCAAGTAATAAAATATATATGTGGTTCCTCAATATTCCCTATGAAATCTAGATCCATAGATGAAGATTCTCCCCAGTTGCCGCCAAATGGGCCCGAATTTCAAAGGAAATGAGAATGTGTGTATCTAGTGCCACCAAAAGTCAAGTAGTGGTGCTTGTCTGATGTCCTTCTTTTCATAGGTGAAAGGTCAAACATCTTTTTTGTTATTTTTTCTCCGTCTTAACCGCGTAGCATTAAGGGCATGTCATCAGCCACTCTACTTACGAGTTTTTTCTCTTTCAAACCAGACATCTGTTCATTGATTACTGCATTTCATGACTCAACTCGAAAGTCTTCGAGTCATGGAACATCTTAGAAGCGATGGGAATGAATCGATTAAGAAATCACGACGTGCGTCGACCTTTCGGCCAACCCTGGTCTTACGTCCACACCTTGTTAACAACAAGATGCATTTCCATCCAAGGGTGCTTTGTAGGCTGAGGGCATAATCTAAGTCATTTATCACACACGCAAGGACGAAGGCATGAATCATAAATCATCCCCCTAGAAATGTGGGGGACTAACCCACAAACTGGGCGGCATTTGTTTTCTAAACTAGGATGACCCATCAGAGACTTTCACAGAACGATGACTTCTTCCACGCACACGCAGAATTAATACAATTGCAAGGTGTATTGTTTATTTTCACGCGTTTTAGCTTTGGCACTTTTGTAAAGTTAACCCTTGTTGCACCTTTGTAATGTGTAAAATCTTGCTCTGATATCAAATGCCATATAAGTCTCGAGTTTGCATGCAGGATTGTGTTTCTTGCTCAGTGAGTATCCATTTTTATTTTAATTTTTTTAAATCAAAGTCTATCCAGCACATAATTAATGCACGACTTGTTTGACACTATGCTACCTCACATGTACTAGATAGAAGATGGAATGAAACCATCCACATTCTTTGAGGATGTGTGTGCATAAGGACGATCAGATCCCTCGCGTGCCTATCTGTTCATGGGTGGGTGAAGCAAGATGACCTAGCTACAGTGGACGCTCTTTCTTATTCCTTTTCTATTCTTGAGTCTTGTAACGTCCCCGTCTGCTTTATTTTCTTACTATATATTAAGGGCGCGAGAGAAGTTTCAACAGACGAGGTTGTCTTCAATTCTATGCCAAACCCTTATGTCTTTTTCTACACTTTCAACGGGTTAGATCGGATACATTCGGACTCATTGCTGCCAGTTGAATATGATATACCAAATACGTATTTTACTTGAATATATCTATCTATCTGCCCAAGTTGTAAACAACGGTAGAATATTGCAGCTGCTCTCATTATTTAAGTGACACCAAACTCTCTAGGAATAAAATTACGCTTTGTAGCTAACATGTCGCTGTACAAAAAAGATTGCTCTGTGTGACACGGATCATCACATTTTCAAACAACACGCTAAGGTGGTTTGATGGCTTGATTCTCCAATCATCTGTCTGGAAGTATTGATTAACATTCGCTATTATTCCATCCAAATTCCTAGGTTGTTATTGTGAAAAATATCAGAGAACGAGTGAAAATCGCCCAACAGAAAGCAAGAGTGTGTTGGAATTTGAATCCTTTGAGAGGAACATCATTCATGAGTCCACAAGTTCAGCTTGGATTATAGCTAGTTAGGTAAGATTTTTACGATGTAAGCTTTTAAATGTATACAATTCCAGCCATCTAAAAGTCCATTCTGCCTAGTTCTAATTTTAACGTAAACCTACAAAGTTAGGTGATGAATATAAAGAAATCTAGAATTTTGATTATTTAAGAAAAAACTAATTGAAGGATGCCAGATTAAGAATACAAACTACGACGAGATGGCCCAACTTAACCACCCTGCGTTGGAAATCAATGTGAAAATTCTTTTGATTTTCCAGCAACTCGTCATGATCGTGGATATTGAAAATGCTAGTTCATTTAGTCAAGGTTTGGAATTTCATGCACGTCAGGAGAGCTTCTAGAATTCCGTTGTATAGAGTTTTGTTCTTAGCTCCCAGCCTATCCTGTAATCCTTGAAGGATTGAACCAATGATCAAGACCATCCTTCATGATTATAGGTATGACATCCTTGTTAAATAAATTTTTGACAAGAATTTTTATTGATGAATTTTCTCATTTTTCTTCAATTTTTTAGTTGAGAAAGATAATTCGTGGAGTTAAAAAAATGTTTCAAATTTTGAGAGGTACAATTGCTTATTCGTACGTAGGTCCACCTATAATAGTGAAGATCTACAAAGAGCTCAGCACCAGCATTTCATCTCCGTGGAGTTCTCATTATACATGAAAGAGAAAAGATAGCATCAGCTTAGAATGCGCTAATAGAAGTCTGAAATGGAGCTTTAACTAAGGAGACAGATGTTCTGTGATGTGCAAGAAGCATGGTGGTTGTAGGGGAGACCATGGATGGTGGGCTAAGGGCTTATCGAAGTAACTGAAGGTTTAGCTGTTGGGAAACTTTGGATGCTCAATATTGGAGACTTTTGACATAACTAAGTATGGGCAAATCATACCACACCTTTGCCAAATTGAGATGTAGTGGCAAAGAACTCTTACAAGAGGGAAAAATTAATGTTGTAGAATTTTAAGCCATGATCTCACCATTAATTATATAATTATGATACAACAACTTTACTAACATTTTAAAAATTATGGATAAAAAAATTATTTAAAAAAATTAATTGTTGTATGTTGTATAAACAGATGACACCTATTACAAGATAAATAAAAACCTAAAAAGATTATTAAAATAAAAAATAATACCATAATTATGATAAGTTATAGAAAAATGAGTAGACTACAGTATCTAAGTAAACTAAGATAGAGCTATAAATTAACCTGAATTAATATAAAATTTTTCATTGCTTTCCTCTCATGTTTATTAAAAGTTCTAGAATCAAATAGAAAATAATAATGCCTTAATACGAATTTAATGACAAAAATAAAAGCGCTTTGAAAATATAAAAAGGGGCTCCACATATCTTGTGCAAAAATTCTAAACCATCCATTCTCTTATATGTAAAATCATAAAATGTGCTAAAATATTCATTTCCAAACAACACGATCTACATGAGCATTGAGTATGTTATATTATCATATCTTCTTTATATATATATATATATATATATATATATTGTGTGTGTGTGTATAAAGGTTAACAGAGGCTTGTATGCCTGTGGTCCTACATCTATACCTGGAGCCTAGTACTCCGTGGTCCAGTGTCAATGCATAGCTGCATAAGTATACGATTAGTCATTACCAAAACCCTTGACATTAAGACGGTAAAAATCACGTCGCATGCCAAACTTGAATTTTAGTTTGGCTTTTACTGCATTGTTGTTTGTTAATTTCTTCGGTCAGTTGATGCGTGTGCTCCTCTCTCTACTTAGCTTCGCTGTCATTGCATGTGGCAATGAGGTCCACAGACCTTACCATGCTTTATCATTCACCACGTGAATATTATTTAGGTCGGATGAAGCACCCATTTTCTTGGAGGTTGGCTATGCATTTCCGGAAACAAACAAAATCTAGATTTACTTGTTCCTGATCAAGCCAAATTCGACCTGGGGACCAATGTCTCTCTTACCGAATCTTTCCCTAGAACTGATTTGTTGAGATAAGGATGACGGTGAAAGCCTCCCAGCAGGAGGACCACCAAAGAATAATCCCAGTCGGCTTATAAAAAGCAGCTTTGAGGGGCTTTTCAACGTTGAATTCAAGCTGCATAAGTGGGTCTAGCTGTGTTGATCCTATTCATGTCGATCATGAGTTGTATCCTCTGTAATCCCAGGCATTTTTGAACAAATTCAAACTATGTGCTGTATGTTAATTCTCCGTGTTTCAAAGCCATTCCCATACGTGTCTCACTTTCCAGTAAGCCCAAGAGCTATACTAGTTTAGTATCGGGCTCTGGATTCAACTTGTAATCCCTAACGTGGGCTCAGTCATTCTTTTTCTTTTATTTATTTTTTCATTACATGAAAGATCTTCTTCTTCTTCTACCTTTTTTTTTTGTTGGCCAGATCTTGTTGACCTTGGACCAAATCAGGCCAAAGCCAAGAATCCTGCTAATCGATGCCAATCACGCTGATCACTATCCTTATGGCTGCCCCATGACGCTGATCACCTTCGAGATGAGCATGCTGACTACAATCGCGCCTGCCCACCCCATCATAACCAACACTGTACAGTCGAACTCGCTAACCCCCATACACTCAAGTGAGGTGGATCAAATCCTAGCATCAGGCCAACAGACGGTTGAACATGTTGGTAGCTTGAGATCTAAGACGAAGATATTACATTTACTTTGGATTCTTTGGCAGTAACCACATTGCCATTTTGGTTTGAGTGTAGTGGATGGACGAACAGAGACTATAAGAGTTGCAGAAAATGTCAGCACAAGTTTAGCTTTAGGGCCAAGCTAATGCAGAGTCTGTTAAACTTGTGTATAGTTTATAGGTTGGCCTGTGAATCCATTTTGGACAAGCTACATAATATAGTTAGTTTTCCAGGTTCAGCTAAGAGAGTGATTTCAGTTATTTTTGTGAGTTGAAGGGGTTAATAATAATAATAATAATAAGTTAAGTTAGTGTACAAACTGGCTCTAAAAAACAACAACAACGACAATAATACTAATAAAAGAAAATTAAATAAATAAATATTTTGCAAATTTTCTTGAATTTTAATCCTAGTAGGCATTAAACATTAAACACAGAGGGTCAAAAAGGGCTTCACAGTATGCATCTCTGTTGATGCAAACCACCAAGCTCACATTAGAAGCTTACAATCCCTATTTCGTTGCCTAAAAGACTCTGTGAGTGTAATTAAGAGGTGGTTGCATTTCAGATATGTTCTGATAGGAGCATACTATTTCTTACCTTGTGTTTGGCACGTGAGCGTTTAATACTGAAATATTGTCAGGCTAATTCATGAATAGCATGGCAAATGGCAAGAGAAATAGCACCTTGGCAACAGTTTTTCAGCTTTTGCCATGTAACTAAACCGATTTTTTGTCAGGTCTATACCCATCTTTGATATCAGCATCAAATTAATTTCCATAGAACAAAATTTTCCCTTCTGCCAATGGATTTTTTCGCGTTTGTCTTTTCTACTCGAGCTCTTTCGTTTTCTGTCTTTTCGTTGCGTTTGTTACGTGATAAAAGAAATCTCCAATCCACGGAGGCATAACAGTCCAAAACCTTGTGTTTGAGGCGTGTACCACTCAAATGTTAGTCCAATCCAGTTCTTCATATTTAGCCAGATAACTAAACTTATGGGAAATTATGCCCATCTTTAATCTCATTAATAAATTAATTTCCATGTAGCAAAATTTTCCCATATGCCATTGTAGGGCACAGGATAATCAATGACTGAAATAATGGGGTATTTTTCTTATTAGTTCTTTCTTTTCTATGAAAAAGGGGTGAAAGAATGGGGATTGTTTTGTCCTTTTCTTTCGTTACTCCGCTTCGAATGCATGGATAATATGGTTATTTCCCCGCAAAGATGTGGACAGAGCCGAAAATGATACCGCGCGCTATACATCCATCTGCCTCATCTTCTTCGAGCGATCCTCTTCAGCTCCCCGGGTGTATTCTTCCTCAGCCATCTGACAGGTAGCAGGTGGGGAATAAATGGACGCAAACGTTCATTTCAAGAGACCCACCAACACTTGCCATAGCTCTCAGATGGGCCAAAAAGGTTTACTGTCGACACTAAATTGGCAAATGTGATGCACAGAATCATCCATTTTTCACAATTTTTCCCCACCGGCGGTCTAGGCAGGAATATACCTTCGTGCATTTACCCGACCCTCTTGCCGCGTCTTGGGCAGACGAGAAAAAAGATGCAGGCTCAAGGTGCAAAATGAAAGCTAGCTCTTACGCATGCCAACCACCTTCATCTAAGAGATTCAGCTATTGAAACACCCTGCACAGCCTCTTCCATGGACGAGCAACAACAGGTGGGTGCTATTGAAGCCATAGATAGGCTCTGGATTTGCGAAAACATTTTGAATAAAACGCACACCACCATCCCAACAATTCAGCAAATCCCACCACCATCATCTTCATGCACCTTGCCTTCACAAGATACTAACTGCCTCACAAAGCCACCAGCATCACAGATAAATTCCACCCATCAACCAGAGGAGGTAATTAACAACTCGTTGTCCTCTTTTATGAATTCCCAGGGCATTGTTTTCTGCCTTATTTCATATTTTGCTATTGAACATGAGTGCACACCAAACAGAAGAAAGGGCTTTTATCCTTGAACATTGCATGCATACCATTGCAGCCAGCTACAAGTAAATTGCAAAGTTGCTCTCTGTCTCCTTCCGCAAAAGCACATCGAAGCAGGAGAACTGCAAGGATGAGGAGATACAAAAGCCTATCCGAGCTTGAAAATGAGGAGCTGAAGGGGTTCACGGATCTGGGTTTTATCTTTAACAGGGACAAGCCGAGTCCATATGAGAGGAGCATTCTTCCTGGTCTACAGACTCCTGAGGAGAAGAAAAAAGTAGTGAGCAGGCCGTATCCGTATTTGTCTGAGGCATGGCATATCAATAGGCCAGATTCTCCACTGCTCAATCTAAGGATTCCACCAACATCGGATGCCTCTAGTGCTGACATGAAGAAGCACCTCCGGACTTGGGCCAGAATGGTTGCTTCTACCGTCGAACTAGATTTTCCAGGCGACACTTTAGATATGTGAATCCTTTAGTTGCTGAGATAAGACTTAACTGCACCCTCTTCTAGAAAAGAAACATCATCTGTTGAACATGAATTGAGAGTCAAAAAATCAAAGTTAACCAGGTCTGCATTTGATAGCAGAAAGCAGATGAAAGAAATGGTTACGGTTGGATAGCTATCCATGTTCATAAAACAGTCTATTTTCATTATTAGGTGGGTCTGCATGGGGAGCAAATAATTCTAACCGAAGTCCCAGGTAAAATAATCCAAATATTTGGAATAGCAACGTGTCGAGTTGGCAAGTCCTCTTTCTGAAATGAGCACAACTAATTTCCTCTGTTGACAGTAATCATATAGATAGGCACGACAATCCATGTAACTAATCAAGGAAGATTTGTCCCAATTAAGAAACCTACTACCTTGGCCAAGGATTGAAGCTAACGGAACAGGAGAGGTTCCTGGAAAAGGGAAAAGAAAAGCATTTAATTCCAAGAAGATGAGATTAAAGAATATCTGATATGATAACCTACCACACACCTGCATAGCAGGGGAACTTATAAGAAGAGAAAGGCGATGGAGGAAGCATAACAAGGTTCCTCAACCAAAATTTAAATTTTGTACATTTGCAATAGGTTCCTTCTGAAGCCTAGTAAAAAAGTTGGCCGTGTAAAGTCACGTTGTAAGTTTTATAGCAGAAGTCACAATCGCTGTTTCAGTTTTTCATTCCAAAAGAAAGGGCCTTTATGTAATTATCTCTTGATACAAACAAAATTAGTAAAGAGCCATTTTTGGAATGCAACAAACTAATTAAGCAAAATCTCACATCAAACGATTGCACTGACTAGTATTTATACATTCTAAACTGTCTAAAAGCTAAATTGCATTCTTTGAATCAATGTTTTGTATACAAGAAAAGAAATGCTTTGCATAGTAGAAACAAGTAGAACATAAACTGTAATGACAAAATTGCAATTGATAAATAATCAGGTTGAAATAGGGATGGCAAGCAGTATGTGACTGAAGGCGGTGCTGGTTGCCTCATTTTCAAAGCGATCCTTCTACCAAAAGAGATTTGATCCCTTATATTGAGGATGCCTGGAATTACATGATTTTAACTGTCCTATTAGGGATGTCTACATGTGATAACCTTATGATGCCGATCTCATCTGCATGTGATAAGGTCATGACGTCTAGTGATCCTGCCAAAGAATCACATTTAGAATGTGGTTCTCACTGAGTATCACATTCACGATGCTCAGCTCTTTAGGTTGCAATTGATTTCCTACAAAATGGGCAGAGCAGCAAACTCCAAAATGGAAAAGTTAAATACCTCAGGTGAATGGGACGTGTGTATAGGCTGTGAATGCCAGGCCATAGACAGGTAAAGTGACTACACTAGGCAGGTTAGTGGTATCCAGACTCTAATAGTCTATAGAG
Source organism: Pouteria campechiana (assembly GCA_036873735.1). Classification (NCBI taxonomy): domain Eukaryota; kingdom Viridiplantae; phylum Streptophyta; class Magnoliopsida; order Ericales; family Sapotaceae; genus Pouteria; species Pouteria campechiana. Next base: position 17,044 of record JAYJMB010016823.1, read on the forward strand.
TACAAGGCCTTAAGCTACTTCAGTTGATCTAGACAGGCTCCAACAATCTCCCTTTTGTTTCTACTCACCTGGAGAGGGCCAAAGCTGCTCCCAAGTACATTGATGTAGCAAAAAGAAGCATCTTGAAACATGTAAATAAATTTGGTTCTTCCTCCTTATATTGACTTTCTCACAAACTTTTGAAGATATCAGATTCAGAACAAAGTTGTAATGTGCTGTGAGGCTTTTGGGCTTGTAAAATCCATAAGGCTGAGCACCACCACTACTTGGGCTCAGTGCCAACACCAAGTTTGGTAGCAGAGCACAGTCCATCATTTTGCCAAGTTTAGTTTCTCTGAGCTGGAAAGTGCTATGAGTGTAATATGGTCCATCTCTAGCAAAGCCCAATGTTGATGTAATGGATATCTGCCTACAAGGTCAACAATTAATGACTGGTTTATCCTCAGGTTAGAAAGTTGTTCTGTTGACATGCACAGATATCTGCCTAGAAGGACAACAATTAATGACTGATTTGTCCTCAGTTTAGAAAGTTGTTCTGTTGACATGCACCCTTGCTTTGCCTATTGTTACAAATGAATGTCAAAATTCCCCTTCAGAATCCCATAAGAAAAGGACATTTTTCTAATAAGGAAATTTAACTAATAATCATATTTCTGAATTTCAGTATTGGGTGTCATATCGGCTAGTTAAAAAACATATACAATACTATGTATCTGTATCAGTACTAATGGTGTATTGGCTGGCCCTAAATGGTAAAAGTTTTTTGAGTCAAAAAATTATGAAAAATTCTTATTTTTTTAATTTTTTATTCTACCAAATAAAGTTTCCAGTAGAAATGATATTATTTACAATAAAAGAGATAACATCTCACCGATAACTTGGAAATAATACTGACATTATTGATAAATCCTGGAATTGACGAAATAACTATTTTTGCGATGATAATTTATCAACCAGCTGCCTAAACAATACCATCTGTGATTTATTTGCTAATATTACCAAAATGGCAAATGTTGGTTCATAGGTCAAGGAGATTAGGTCTAAAATGGAAAGGGGAAGAAATAGAGTTCTCTCCTTCAGGTGTTGTTGATCAGTCACAAGATCCTAGCAGAAAAGAAGAAAATCTTAGCAGCATTATATATCTTACGACTAGTAAATTTGCCATAAACTATATAATCTTAGGACTAGTAAATTTGCCAGAAAACTATGTAAAAATATCCACTGGAGCCATCAGGATCTGCATGTTTTTACGGGTAGCATATCCACAGCATTTATAATTTCCCAGATTGAGGTTTCCTGAGCAAGATCCTCTTTCTGAGGCAGTGACAAATAAGAGATGCTACAGGGAAAGAAAGATTATTGAGCAGCAGTTAGCAGGTTCTTGAAGTAAAAGACAGTATTTCTCCTGCCTCATCCCCTGCATCATGATTGCTAAAAGTTAACCTGCATATTCAAAAGCATTGTGCTGCTTTTCCTTTCCCTGTCAGATTGATGAATCAGTAGAAAGATTTAATGCTCTAGTTCTTTGGGGTTAAGGTTCTATATTTACTTTTTTCCATTTTTCATTGACACCTAGAGATTCAGATTAGACAAAGTTCAAGGTAAATATTTACATCATTTTGCTCCAAAATTCAGGGAGAAGGGTAATCTTGGAGATTGGTTGACGAGAATCAATCTTCAGTCCAGCTTCCTTAACTTCTAAGATCACACGAGTGAAGATGCTCGTGCCAGATTCTCAAGGTAAGCTTAGTGGTTTTTTAGCTTGGGTACCAGTACAAACATAAGACTGCCATGCACTGGGATATTCCAAATATCAGCTTCTATTTTAAAGAAATTGGAAAGTTCACACCAATGACTAAAGAACAAAAATATACTTTAGAGACAGTTGTGCAGTTGTCAGAGGTGAAACCTGTTGGAAAATGATCAGATGGACCTGGAAGAACATGAGAACCTGAAGTATTGTAAAAATTTGCCAAGAAGGCTTGACTGCACAAGGACTATCAAGTTTAGTAGCTATCCAGATTCCAGGCTGAATTAGTCCGAGAGTAAAATTTTATTTGAACCACAAAATTATCATATTTGCTATCCTGAATGCAAGAGTTGAACTTCCAAATGGGAAAATGTCCACCATTCTTTTTAACATAGAATCTAACTCCAGCAAGGAGCTAACGCAAAGAACATTGGTGTTAACAAGCAAAAATTCAGCCCAAAGTCTCTCCTGGATGTAGTTATACAGTGCATAGATTTTTAGGAAAAAAACAGAATTTATTAACATAGATTTTTAGAAAAAAAACAGGATTTATTAATGTTTTCGAGGAAAAGTTTACAGAGTACCATCTCATTAGAGATTCTCCTAATACATATTATTAAGGTCCCAGGCTTGATGATAGCCTTTTTGCTTCCAGGTTGTTCATTTGACTTGAATGCCGGAGGATCAAAAATCATAGTCACATAGAGAATAGGTTCTTGAATAAGAGATTGAACAGGACATATGAGCTAGATATCATGGGAAAAAGGGTCTTTGATTTCATTTTTCTTGGAATTCTATTATTCATCACACTATTATTCAGCAGTATTTGATACTAGACATGAGTCAGTATTTCCACTCAAATACCAAAAATTGGTTAAAAATAGCTGACTCAGACTGAGGATTGAGGTTGGACTGAGGCTCCACAAGTGCCATCATTTTAGGAGCCAAAGTTGGATTAAAGTTTAAGTTGGTATTCAGCCTTTTGAACAGTAGTTTTCCCAAGCTCTAAAAACACTTCTTGAAGAAATAACCTTTGATACATCCATAGGCGCCTTATTTATGGCTAAACATTTGGTTATTGAATGAGCTAGCACAGTAAGTCTTCTACCCATCAACTGGAAATTCGAATTTGGAAACTTAACACAAAGTGGAATGGAGAATAGAGCTTTAAGACACTCCTGCAACATGAATTTCAAAGCTTTTATTCTTCCAACTCTTAAGAGCATTTTCAACAATTAAAATAGAATGAGTGTTTGCCAACAAACTGCCCACAATAAGGGAATTGAACCACAGTATAGCTATATTCTTTGCATAGTGTGGTCCAAGGAGAAGTCATGCCTCAGTTTAGACTTAATCATGCTATTTCAACATTGGACTTTATTGCTTTATTTGGTTTGCTTCCTCTTGAAAAAGTAAATTACTGAGTACATTGGAAACTCCGGGTCTTTTTGGGAATGAGGAAAAGATTGCTCTACCCTTTTCCACCACCTTTTTCCATACTTTTTAATGTGATTTAGCATCTTAACTACCTAACAACCGTACTTTTTCTCATTATTATCTATATTTTCCATCTTTTCATACAAAAAACCTACTTATTTTATCTTCATTCACTTTATTTATAATCATTATGCCCTGTTACATAATATCGTTTCCGTCACTTTTCCATATTACTTTTTTTCCCACCTCTTTTCCTCACACACCCTAAGTGACGATTGACCAAGATTTGACAATCATTTTGATGAGAACCCCAATTAGCAGACAATTGGGCCCGAGCATTCAAAAAATAGGAACATTGCCTGCCCTTTCAGCAGCAGCCACATGAGCAGGCCAACTGTCAGAGGGGAGCTATTGGGAAGAGAATGCAATTAATGCGGATGTATGAAATACTAATGTGGAAGGCTGATGGATTACACTCCCAACTGGCTGTGATTTCTGGTCACTATGTAGTAGATTCAAGGAATCCCATATTCATAAGAATTGGCAGTTTGCCACATTGATTCAATGGTCAATGCTTGTAGTCTCAAATAGCACCATCAGAATCTTCAGGATATCAGATTCTTTCAATTGGGGTGTCTCACTTTCTCTTCACCGAAGATTTTCAGATCAAGAAAAGAAGAAAGAAGGTTAGGGTGCTTAGCTAGAATGGCTCCCATTGATTTTGGTGACTGCTGATTTTCCTTAGTCGTGTTTTTGGCTTTACTGATGAAATGCTTAAGCGGTTAATCTACCAGAAGTTGGTTATCACCTTTATAGTTTGTTGAGATGATAGTTTTGATGCACCATTCACTTGAATCAGATTATCAGTATAGGATATAACTTCAGCATTCCTAGTTGATCAACCTTGGTCATTTGAGTGAGTTTGAGTTGCAAACTTTCCGTCCAGTAGGCTTGATTTAAGAGATCGCCTTGGTTTCGCATAATTTCATACAAAAAGGGCTGAGATAGATCCAATCGAGAAGAAGGAAGACAGAGGGAGGAAGACAATATGGCATTGACACAAGTGTAGTGGTTCATGTGCCTTTGTGGGTCATGCATTGTTGATCAGGTGCACACAGGGCTGCTGTCATTTTTCTGAATTAGTCTTGTAAGTTGGAAAAGCCTACCAGGTGTCAAGTCTAGTGATGAGTTGAAATGTCGATGTGCGGACAATTGGATGTTCAGTAGGAAGTTGAGAATTCCACATAGGATCCCTCATAATCCGTAAGCAAGAAGCCACATGCTCTGTGACTTCATCAATACATTGTCATATGATATCATAGACGAGAAATATATGAAGGTTTCTCCTCTATTATTGACTTTTAACATTGTTTAGCAACCACCATTCATAAATTTAATTTTGATTACTTTAATGGATTTAAAGACATAGATGTGCATGTTTGAGATTGGCCAACCCAAATTATCAACCATATTGAACCTGAATTCCATAAATGGGGAGGTTTATGGTTAGGGCTGGGTTCTTACAAAAAGCATTAGGATAATGGTTCAGCAGCCCGATCCTAACCTTATTTTCAAGGAAAAGTGTAGATTTGCAGATCCAAAAAAAAAAAAAAAAAAAAAAAAAAAAAAATCATTATGATCTTTCATATAATCCATTTGCACAGAGGTTAAAAACAAACATAAACAAAATGATAATATCAATACCTCAATTAGCCAATAACTCAGCCTTGAAGTTTACATCTAAAAAGCGTGCAAGGTCCTTATCAACCTCATCTGCAGCGCCGGTCTCTCCCAATCTCCTCAGCCCTCTGGAAACAACCTTAGATATGTATTCATCAGGCGGACAATTCCCACTCTTCATCATCCTATAAAGATCGACCACCAATTTCGCACGGTCAGCTTCAATCAGAACCTTCAGCAATCTAGTTAGCCCACGATTGTTACCAGAAAAGAAGCCCTCATCCAACAACTCCGACACCAGCTGATCAATCTCCGACATCATCCCATTCTTCGCCAGTGCAGAAACAATCTCAGCATGCAATGCATAGTCAGTCTGATACCAGGTCTCACGACGAACAGCATTGAAAACCTACACCAGAGAGAGCAGTAAGAAGAACCAAAAATGGGGAAAGATATCAAATTTGTGAGCTCAATGAGATTTTGGGGGAATGCAATGACGATCTATTTCACCGGTCAAGTGGAAAAACATGAGAGAGAGAGAGAGAGATTGCCTTGAGAGCGAGATGGCAATGGTTCTGTCGGAGGAGTTCACGGAGAGAGGCAAGGAGGTCGCGCTTTATGAGGCGGAGAAAGGAGCTGCTGATGACGGCGTCTTCGTCTCTCCCACGAGTAGAAGCGCGCTTCAAGTTCTGGACGGCGATCATGGCTTCGGAGCTGAGGACTCGGCCTCGCTGCAGCGGGCTGCGGTTGTCTCGAGGACCGCAGCAAATCTTCAACTGGGAGGGATTGGATTTTGATTTCGAAGTCGTGGAGACTGAAGAAGATGAACGGGAGGAGGAAAGGAGGAAAGGAGATGGCGCACGTAGTAGATGAGAAGCCGTGGCCGCTTCCATATCTCAGAACGTCTCCCCAAATGTGCAAGTAACAAGACTTTCTTCCCCTTAATCCGGTTATCGGAAACAATCCGTTACGTCCATCGGTAAACAGAGGGAAGGAAAAAAAAAAAAAAAAAGCCCTTAAATTAATTAAAGACAGTATTTCTTTCTTATCTCATTATTTATGTGTCCAAAATATAAATTTTTAAATAAGATGACACGCACATAATTAGATGGGTAAGATATTTTATTTTTAGCTTCAGGGTAATTTTGTCTTTTCATCATTGAGTTGAGCTCACCCCTTTGTGACCATCTTGATATTTTTCAAATTGCCTTATCCCTTGGAACCCCTTCCTGGAGATTCCATACGTTCAAGTGGGGCGGGCCGCCAGTCTGATTTTATGGAATTTATCCTGTTTATTGTGTTTAATAGAATATATTTACTTAGTAATATTTAATTATCTTTATAAAATAATTAGATGGGCTACTGAATTTTAATTAATTTTATGGTAAAAAATAAACCCCTTGAAATTTTTGCTTTTTCTATGATCCAAGTAGATTTTATTGAAATGATTTTAAATATTATTATTAAATAAATAATCATAAATACGTTTGCACTTTTCGATTTTGTGAGGTATCTACTCAACGCACTTATCCAAAAACGTGACGACTGTACTGAAATTTTTTGCAGTGCATTTCCGAATTTGTAGGTTTTATTTGAAAATTAGAAAAAGATAAAAAAAATAGAACAAATAAATTGAATAAAAATAAAAAAGGTAAACTTGCTCGAATAAAATTAAGAGATATCAATTAAATCTATAAACAATAATAAGAAAAAAAGAAAAGAAAGTTTTCGGAGCTGATAAGAATAAATAAATATCGCAATAGTCAGGATAACATGGAAAAGAAGACCAAGAAACCTTCTCCAAGGAGGCTATAAAGGTAAGAAAAGTAAGCTCATGATTAAAATAGAAACCCACTAAAGAGAAGGAAATTAGAACTCAAAACCCAGAAAAATGGAATTGAGGACATTGGAGATGCTACAAAAGGCAGCTTAAATATTGATTAGGCAGCATAATAGACAACCACGTTACCTTTTGGGGGAAGATCTAAAAATTCTACGGTCCTAGGTAAATTAATCCGAGTTCTATTTACTTTGGTAGTGTGTAGACTGTAGAATAACAAATTCAGCTTTCTAAAAATCGAGTTTTCAATTCATTAATTTAGCAAATAAACAGTACTAATCAAAAAGGCTACACTGTATTTACATCCCATGTCAAATTTTGATACTTAATTATATTTTAATAAGAAAAACTCTTGATTAGAAGACAAATTACAATGAATTATGATATATAACCAAAGAGGAGAACGGAAGAATGTTATGTTCAACACTAGAACTCTAATTAAGTTTTCATTGTTCTCATATGGTTTTAAAATTTTATCCTATTCTTATTGAATGTGAATATTTGCATGTGAAATGTTTATATATTTTATTTTTATTCATTTTATTCTCAATCATTATATTACATCTTGTCATGTCATTTTATCTCTTTTTCTAGGAAAAAAAAGATGTCTAAATTAAAAGCATGTTAATGTGGCAATTATGAACAGATGTTGATTAGTCAGTTGCTTCTTTTTTCCCATTTCCTTATTTTCTTAAAACAAGCATTCTCGAGCTGTATTTTCAAACCCCCGTTTGATGGGATGTCTCTCATGCACTTTGTAGATAATTAAATCTCAGAGAGGACTAGAAAGTGAATTGTGAAAATCATTATTCTTCTGGTGTCTTGTAAAAGAAACTCCTTCTCCCTCTCTTTTAATTAATGTAACATTTATATATTTATCTTAATAGTATTACTCGTTTTCATTATTAGCTTTTTGGATCATCATCAATTCCTGTCTATCTATCCATTAAAAAATTATACCTATTTTATTTTCATTCACCCCCGTACCACAGCATCACTCCGTATTCCATTTTCAGTTCTTTTTCGTTCACAACTTTCTGCTCATCCCCTGTGCATGACAATTAAGCGCCCAAACATCAAACTGTTCAATGAATGAAAGGCTTCTACTACAAATTTAATCAATGGAGAATAATAAAAATGTCTAATAGAAAAATCTTTGTCTAGTGAGCTGCATTTTCTACATTCACTTGCAAAACTATTACATATATCATTTTTGGGGTGGAAAGATATACATCCATGATTATTATACAATCAGACTAATACTTTGATTTTTCATCCTTCACCATCTGTAGCTCTCAAGCTAATAAATTGATTGGATCCCTCAAAATGAAATTTGTATGTCACACGTTCTCAATATCTGTTCTGCCATCCATCCTTGGCGTCGCCATGAGATACGGAGAAAATCGCAACAAAAAAAAAAAAACATGGCGGTGAAATCTTATTGTGGAGGACAAATGAAATAAGAATCCAAATACAATCACGACAAGCTAATCAAGCGAAAACAAATAAAAGAAGCCAAAAAAACCTATGCATCCCAATCGCACGCTCTGTTCCGTCACGGAAGTTCTCGGCAGCAGAAAATCCTACCACCAATAGCAATCTTACAATTCAGACATGAGGAGATAAGACATTGGCTGCACTTCAATGGAGAGAATCAATCATCCCAACCAAAATGCAAAAATGGCTGCCGTAGCCACAATAAAATACCCCATCTTATGCAATTCTAGATGCATAGCCTCAGAAGCATTTGCAGGGCCATCATCCGTAGAATCATCTGAAGAGCGAGAACCCTTCCTGACAGGAGCAGGTGCTGGGGCTGGTGGCTGAGGCCCAAAGATGTGGAGCGGGAGGAGAACCTTGTCAACCTGGTAGACTGCGAGCTGGCCATTGGTGTAGATGGTACTGCCGACGCTCGCATTATTGATTCCAGTAGAGATATTGACTGAAGTTCCATCCGTGGTGATATTGAGGGGGAATTCATATTTACCAGTGCCGCCAGCATTGGTGCTGACTGGGTTGCTGACGGTCTGGAATTGGTTGAGGGGGACGAAGTTGGGAATGATATGGAATTGGACAAGCTCCGACTTCTGCTGATCTGAGAGACCATTGAGGGTGCCTGACTTGAGGCTTGAGAAGGCGCTGTCGGTGGGGGCGAAGACGGTCATGCCATTGCTGGAGTCGTCGAGCTCGCCGTCGATCCGAGCAGCTACGCCGGTGCTCCTAAGAAGCCGAATCAGGGTCGTATACTCCCCGGCTTTGTCCAGTATTTTGGTGATGTTGAAGGACGCTGGCGATGGCGATGGCGCTGGTGCTGGAGATTGTGCTGTGGCCACAGATAGAATGTGGAATGCTGCAATGGCGAAGGAGAAAAGCAATGGGAGCCTTTCCATTTCTGCTGCTGGCCTGTGTGCTATCTTAGGTAAGCTTGTCTGGAAGTTGGACGAGCTTTTATGGATTGTAGAGAGACATGGAAGGAAGGTGGGAAGATGCTGTCAGTGTTGGAGCTGCATCACGTCGATCCACCTAACAGAATAGAAGGTGGGGGCGAAGTGGATTGAATGAAAATGGTTTTGCATTTCTCCTCTTCTAATTTCTACGCTCCTTGATTGGCTGCTTTGGGGCCACGTGTAAATTGGGCCTTTTGTTAATTGTTCATTTTTCGGATCTTAAATAGCTAGTTTCTGAGATTTTTTTAATCGATTTGATTAAAAAATGACAATTAAAATATATAGTAAGAAAATAAAATTATTGAGATAAATCAATAGGGGAATTTCCAAATCAGTTCCCTCCCCAACATTTCATTATTTCTAAATTCGTCCCCAAATTCAAAAATACGTTCCAAATTCGTCCCCAAAGCTCCTGTCCCGACTGGCGAAGCCAAAATTGTGACATTTCTACCCTCCACATGATTTGCGCGTATGACTAAGGCTGGGGTGAAAATCTCCAATCCCCTCTTCTCCCTTGTCTTCCCCCTTTTCTACTGACCGCTCTCTCCCCTTTTCTACCCCATCTTCTCCCTTTCTCCTAGCAAAACTAGGGGTGTAAGTCAAGGTGGGTTCAATCTGAAGCCGCTTGCTCGAACCTAGATTTTAGGCAGGGTTGGGATGACATTTTTCAACCCGCACC
>JAYJMB010016823.1:26976-40722 GCA_036873735.1 Pouteria campechiana
AGGTGGGTTCAATCTGAAGCCGCTTGCTCGAACCTAGATTTTAGGCAGGGTTGGGATGACATTTTTCAACCCGCACCAACTTCGAGTTAGGGGTGGGAAGGGGGTCATGTAACTCACCCGAACCCACATTTTTTCATTAAAAATAAATAAAAATAAAAAATATGCCCTGATAATAATGGTTTATATCTGCAAAAGCACAACATTTTTTGTTGTTTGAGATAAAGGAAAAAAAATTCTCAAATATAATCAAAATGTATCACAAACTATATGTACCAAAAATACTCAAAACTATACTCAAGGTCAGTTGAAAGTAGGCGTCAATATATACATGCATAGTCTTCCAGATGTGGATTGTCTGTCTCTTGAGTGGCATTGTTTAAAACGATTTGTACGTAAAAATAGGAATGGTAGAAAATCTTTTAATTGATTAAAATAAATCTAGATGAATAGTATAATAACAACATTCTAGAATAAATCAAGATCCTATAAAACTAAGATTATGACCAAATCATTAGTCATGAAATGGCCTCACATTCCAATACTATTATTTTTCTTTTTCTTTTCTTTTTTTAAAGGATTTTGACTTTATTCAATAAAGAAATAAACAATTTGGATGACTAGCAATCATCTGACAAAGGATGATACTATTACTGGAGGCAAAGAAAAATATAATGAAAAAGCATGCGAGATGTAGACCAAGAGTACTTTTACTTAAAAAGAAAGGTCATTCAACCTGAACTCGAACCCAAAGTCAACCCGCAAATGTAGGGTTAGGGTAAGGGTTGGAAAAAGGTTATAGAAGTGAGGGTTAAGGTTAAGGTTGGACAAGCTCAAACCCACACCAAACTCTCCCAACTTATACCCCTAAGTGAAACATCAAGGCGCCCTGTGCCTATCACCTGTTATGCAGTCGATATCCCAAGCCACCCCAAAATATCGCTTACACCCTCGAGAAAAAAGTAAGCTCAGTGGAATTGATTAGTCGCCCCATCATATCACTTGCAAGTGTCTAAGGAAATGCATTTAGAAGTCTTGCCAAGTAGTGATTGTAGCCGATTTTCTAAGCCACCTTCAGATATTTCCTACAATAAAGCCGATTTTTTGAATCACCTCCAAATATCTCCTGCAATAAAGCCAATTTGCTGAGTTGCCTCAAGATATCTCTTTCGATGAAGCCAATTTTTTGAGTCGCCTCTAAATATCTCCTGCAATAAAGTTGATTTCCTAAGTCACCTCACTCATCGCTTGGCAATTGTAATGGTCATAAATAATTGTGTTGTTTGTGTGTGCTACTTATTATTTTACTTTTCTCACACTTTATTATTGCATTATTTATTTTATATTGCATTACCTTGTATTTCATATTCCTATTAAAAACCTGTTGCTTGGGTTATTTAAATACTCGTTTAAAAGGAAGTAAAGGAAGGAGAGACACAAACTGATTGAATAATTCCAAATTTTAATACATTAATCCACATATTTAACCAACACTTCTTATGATTCAAACACAACCTAGTACAAGACAACCCAGTACAAGAGAGTTGGACAAGATAATTACCCTATGACAAATTCAATTTCTTCATTTCATCAAATATCTTTGATATCGCATCCTCTTTCTTCATTACTTCAATTTCTCTCTTTAAAAGCTCTACTTCTTTCTTTAACATTAATACCTCATTACAGACTATACATGCATGTTTACTTGAACCCATTGTCGTGCCTCTCCCTCCTATAGGTATCTTATGGTTGTCTTGACTTGAACTTTCAATCTCATCATTTTCTACATACACATTCTGAGTACAATACATATTACATCAAGCAAAGAACCCGTAGTCATATTTGCCTTGTGTAACAGCCCATAGTCACACTAGTGAGGTATTGTCTGCTTTGGACCATTATGGTCCTCACAGTTTTGCCCCTCTGTGGTTGATACCCATACAACCCTCACAAAAGGCACCTAAACAGGTTTTCACAGAACTTTATAATTTAAAGTTCAAGAACTTTCTCTTACTTTTTGATATGAGACAATTCATCTCTGTCACCCTTCGCTTAGAAGACTACCAGAAGTCACACCTTATCAGGATTCATTTCAGCCCTAGCAATTACTCCCCACCCTCATTAACCCCGGATGTTACACCCTGCAAATAATTTTAATTTTGTTAGTATTGTTAATATTTTTAAATATATATATGAAAAAAGTCATTTTCTAATAAAAGGAACTTGAAGCCTTACTGGAATAGGCCAATAGTAAAACTATTGCTGCTGAATTTTTGTGGTGTGTGATAGCAACACGTAACAGAATCCTCGACCACATTTACAAGTAATTTGTGGATAAGGCCTGGAATTTGGTGACATATGTCTATTGTATATATTTTTAGAAACAATCATTCAATCAATAACACACCCAAGTACAACACAAACTACATGTGGCATGGTCTAGTAATCTAGAAATAGAAGGTAGATATCCAAAAAATCTTCACCAATATGACGAGATTAATGCAGACTATAAACACGTATGCAGTAGACAACATTAGCCATGACAGGCTTGTAAATAATTATATCATCATGACAACCCTTTTCATATCCCAACAAAATTAAACTAGGTATCTATTAGGTCTATTGGTGTTTAACTTTTTCTTCTAAATACTTAGAAGCTTGCATGACAAGCCAAGGCTCACAACTCACAAACAACAAAAGCGTATTAGAGCAATTTACCTGGAAATGGGGACAATGCCTTCATCATTTGCAAGGTTGCTTTTTTGTAGGCGATCAACAGGACGAAGGGAGGAGGAACAGGAGGCGTCCACAGGGAAGAACAATGCAGGAATGAGGGTAGTCTGCCAAGAAGAAGAGAGTTGTCCGCCAAGAGAAGGGGGGGGAAATGAGGGAGAAGAGGGGAGAGAGTCACCCAGAAGAGGACAATTGTTCGCTGAGAGAAAGGAGAAAGACAAGGAAAAAGAGCAAATTAAGGATTAGGGATGGATTAGCAACAAATTTTTGAATGGGGATAAATTTGGGAAAATAAAACATTGGGGACGAATTCAGAATAAAGGGATAAAAGATGGGGACCGATTTGGAAATTCCCTAAATCATATCACCTCAATTAGAAGTATAGTAAACGATGATAAAAAATTTGTATTCCGTTTTCTTGATAGTAGAGAAAAAACGGCTAAGGTGAATTGAATAAGATAACAGATAAGATGTGATAGCTTTGTCTATGGTGCGTGGGAAGGGAATTGTATTGGAGAAACAGTGGCGGTGTGCAATCAGCTGGTGTGCCGCAACTTCGAAAGGGCCATTCGCACCAACACGTCGTTTTCGAGCATCTTCTCCAGTAAAATACGTTTTTGAAGCTGTGGTGGGCGGCTTTGTCATGGCCCGTTTGTCCAGAACCCTGCCATGACGTGGTTACCCTTCCTTTCCCTTCTAAGAAGAGCCAGAAAGCTGGCAGCAAGCTTTTCGTCAAGTGCTTTGGTGGGCCACATCTCTCGAATATTGATTGGATGCATGGTAGGTCTGGACTACCGGACAACGCTACTGGAAAGGGAGGATGCAATTGATTGTATCCAACCGATTGTAAGATGGCAGGGATGCCAAACTCCTTTTGCTGGTCAGAGGACGGAGCGTTTGGGTGCATTTGAAAAGAGGTTTATTTACAACGCACCTCTTTTACAGTTTTACCCACGTTTACATCGTAATTAATTTTACAACTTTGCATTTTTTTTATTTATATTTTAAATAGTTTTTTTTTTTTTATGTCATATTCACTTTACAGCTAAAATCGCTCTCAATTCTATTATTAGGACATGATTCTTACATTTCATTTCACATTTGCACTGATTCATTTAAAGAGCTTTCTTTTCTACTTTTAAGCTTCATTGGAACTTATCAGCAATGCAAGTGTACTAATCATATACTCTTTTTTACACACTTTTTGAGATTAATGTAAAATTTAAACTATCATAACAACTTTATTTCTCTTTATCATTTTTTATATTTTTTAACTTTTATATTAAAAACTATATTATTCCTATTTTGCTTTTTTAATACAATTTTAAACTATCATAACAACTTTATTTTTCTTTATCATTATATATATGTATATATTTAAATATTTTATTAAAAATTATATTATTCCTATTTTACTTTTTTAATACGCTTTTCTTCCTTGTGCACTTTCCATCCTAATGCAACCCATGCAAACAAACGAAGTCTCACTGCACTCAGGTTAAAAGTTAAAAAAAAAAGAAAAAAAGAAAAAAAATAGTACGAAGAAAATGATATTATTAGGTTGTACCTTCTAAACGTCCCATCTTCCAAGCTGGCAGACATTTCCAAGAAAACGATGCAGACACATCATTGTGCAGAAGAAAATGAACCCAGTGGAATGCCGTAATTAATAGATAGGTGGCATTGAAACCAAAGCACCAACTTACTTATTTATTTATTTTGGTTTTTGTATAATCAGACCAAGGTGCAAACCTGTGTGTCAACGTCCAATGATGCAGTGTGATCCCATATATGGGTGAATTGAAGCTGCAATCGGCGGATGATCCTTCCTATCAGAGTATTTGGGATGTCTCCATCTATCGTCTTCTCATTCCGACGTTTCTAGTGCTGCGGTAGTTGTTGCCCAAAAGATAATAAAGCAGCGTGGAAGGTTACCGTGTGTTCGGGACCATTTTTGCTAATTAAAAGGAATTAATCCCCCATACTAGACTGTATATCCAAGATGTAATGTTCAGTCCCTCGTGTTAATGGGCTGATTTTGAGGCAACATTGCTCGTATCCAAGAGCCCATTTTGGTGTTAGCTTTCTTGTCGCTTGTGAGGGCCTGACTGAATAGTCTGATGGTAGCTTTTTCCCCTTGATTTGAAATAAATAATAACCTATTTATTTTAACCAACCTTTTAACATTTAAATATATCTTTTCTATCATGACCTTTTTAAAAATTTATGTATTTTAATTTTAATTGCACACTAATCAATAATATCATTCTCACTACAGTTGACGCACGTCCTTGACCCATTAAGCAGTTGAACTTCCCTTCCCACAACTTGGATCTGTGAACTGGACCTGTTCAGGTCAGTTGACAGATCCGTCTAACATAGTAAAAAGAAAATTTATTTAAATATTATTAATAAAATAAAATGATAAATTAAAATAGTATATTATTATACAAAAAATCTATTTATGTTGTATTATTTTTTATTTTTTTCAAAAAGAAAATCAGTTCAAACAGTTGAACTACTCTCGGTCCAGTTCTAATAACATTGGTTTTATTATATATATTCATTGTAGTAATTCTATTTTTATTTGCATTAAAAAAATTATTTATTTTATAATTAACATCATAAATACAATTTATTTTTTTCTTTTATTTTTTTGCATTTCTTACCTATCCAATCGGCTCTAAACGGAAAACAATCACGTGGGAACTTTCCATGGGTAAGAACATTGTGGAGGAAGTACAAAATCTATCAATATATTGATGAGCGATGAATACAGGCCCACGTAAAATCAAAACCATCATGAAACCCTTCTGGCGCCAATCTAGCGCCTGCCCCACCCAGCTTCATGCCGCCATTTGTAGGGGTAGCCCCCTGGTGTGCATGCATTCTGCTAGTGGACTGGTGAGAGAACACTTAAGCCCGACGGATGGAGTGTATTTGCTTTGAATGAAATTGAATAAAAAGAAAATTAATATTAGCTACATAGATTTGATGTTTATTATAAAGAGAAAAAGATTAAATAATTAAAAATATCGATAATAACAAAAAAAAACAAAAGGTTTTCATAAAAAGTATGTGTGAAAATGTGAAATCAATTCTTGGAATATGGATTTTCCAGGAAATTAAATTTCATGGATTTCGAATTCACTCTAACGGTGTCAAGCTCAAAGCTGCATCTTGCAGATGCTCCTGCACTAAAAAAAGTCGTCCAAAATAAAGGTTTTATTTCATTTATGCATCAGGATTTCATGCCCACTGAGCCATAGAGTTTACTTGTAAAATCTGATATTTGCATTATTGAGTGTAGAAATTAGAAAATATATTTCAGCTTAAGGGTATTCCCGATTGTTGACGCATATTTGATAGGTCACTGGTTAAGAAGAGGAGACAAACATTAGAAGGAATTTTTCATAAATATCACACAAATTTGACAAACTCTCAAAACAATCAGAATACAAAACCAAGCATTACAAACATTCACAAATAAAAATGGGTAAAGTCTATACACATCCAAACTCACGCAATGTTCCTGAAGATGAATTCTCGGCGGCAGGGGGGGGGGGGGGCGAGAGAGAGAGAGAGAGAGAGAGAGAGAGAGAGAGAGAGAGAGAGAGAGAGAGAGAGAGAGAGAGAGAGATGATTAATCAATCATCCCCACAAAAACCCGAAAATTACAGCCGCAAGGAGAGCAAGCGATGGCTGCTCCAGCGCATGCAGTTTCACATACGTTGCGTGAGAAGCATCTGCAGGAGGAAGAGCTACAGAAGAGCGATGCTTCTTAGGCTTGGGAGGAGCAGGAGCAGGGGCAGGTGGTTGAGGGCCAAAGATGTTGAGAGGAAGCAGCACCTTGTCCACCTCGTAGACAGCAAGCTGGCCATCCGTATACACTGTATCACTGATGCTTGCATTGTTGATTCCGGTAGTGATATTCACAGAGTCTCCGTTTGTGGTGACATTTAGGGGGAACTCATATTTGCCAGTGCCGCCAGCCTGGGTGCTCACAGGATTGCTAACGGTGTCGAACTGGGACATGGGGATGTAGTTGGTAATAACATGGAATTGGATGAGCCTGACCTTCTGATCATCAGTGAGACTATTGAGGGTGCCGCGCTTGAGGCTCGAGAAGGCACTGTCTGAGGGTGCAAAGACAGTCATACCATTGTTGGTGTCGTTGAGCTGGCTGTAGATCTGATCCGCTACTGCTGTGATCTTGAGAAGACGGATCAGGGTCGTGAAATGCCCGGCCTTCTCTAATATCCTGGTGAGGTTGGTTGGCCCCGGCGGTGCCGGCGCGGCTGCAGGAGCTGCTGCGGGAGCTGCTGGTGGAGGTGATGCTGGAGGTGATGCTGGAGGTGATGCTGGAGCTGATGCTGGAGATTGCGCTGTGACGACAATGGATAGGATTTGGAATGCTGCAAAGCAGAAGGGGAAAAGCAATGCCATCCTTGCTACTGTCATTGCTGCTGCTGCTGCTGCTATTAGGTGTGCCTTAGTTGGGTTTGCAGTTGGAACTTGGGGGCGGGGGTGGTTTTATGATGATTTGGAGAGATGAAAGGAAGGTGGGAAGGTGCGATCGGTGTTGGAGTTACATCATATCGAGCCACCAAAAGGAAAGGTGGCGGGGCACGGAGTATAGCAAGGAAAATGGTTGATTGTTTGGCATTTTTTATTCCTTTTTTTACGTTTATTCGTAGGCATTTCGATCATGGCAGCTGCTGTTTGATCTTATAGCTAGCCATCACTATGCAAAAGCTGGTGGTGGTTTGCTTAATCATTTGGTGATTATTGTTCTGTAAAGGGTCGGCTGGGCAGACTCGTGAGTGCTTGAGGTTACAGGGGCATCCTGCATTCCTGAATGTGGATGCGTGGAGTAAATATATTTAAGAATTATGATAAATTATAAATATTTTAGAATTCTGCTTTTTATTAAGTTAATAGTAAATATTGCAAATGCAAACATTCCTTCATTTGAATTACGAAATGATTTAATGTTTATGATTTTTGGCTGAAGACATTTGCTTGACTGTACAAAAGATCATAGAAAGAACGAATTCTATGTATCAATCAGGCGTTAGATGAAGTACTATGCTTATATAACAATATTTCATATGGGACTTGGATAGTTAATAAATAGATTTCAATTTTATGTCTTTTTATATCATCAATAAAATATCTTCACTAAAATTTTCGAAGATACTGATTTCCCACATGATTCAAACTACAGAATATATAGTTGTATTTGCAATCTTATTTATTTGTTTGATGGTAACATATTTTTAGATATTTATTATTTATATACTAATCTAAACTACATAAAATGGAAAAAGTAATTTTTATGTGTGTCAAAATAAAAAACTTCAAATTAGATCTATTTTTCACCTAAATAAGTTCCTATTTATAGTTATTTAAATAATTTATTTTATCATGTTTTAAATTCAATATTATAAAGAAAAATAGGAACTTTAATATATAGTTTATGTAGACTGAGCAAGCAAAAAATAATACTAAAATACCCATTTTGAAATGATGTGACTCACTTAATCATGATATTATTATAATTTCTATAAATTTAAATATCTAAGCATATTTTACATTTAATTTATAGGTTTTATTAAAAATATAAATATAAATTTAATATATATCTCAAATATAGCATATGTAGATGGTTTAGATTTTGTTGCTCGGACGTTGATTAGTTTAACGTACAAAGAAAATCGATATTATTTTGTAATCCCCCTTTCTGTTTTTAATGGCTCAGGTCCACAATTTACCTTATAGAGTGTGTTAATTTCCTCCGATGGGGAAGTCATGAGATGATGAAATGATTCATCGTATTCTAAATCCCTGAGCTGCAGACATCCAACAAGAAATGTTGACATTTGATAGTAATTACTAAACTTCATGTATATAGTAAACATTGCATGTAAAGATTGTTTAATTTTCTAAGTTCGAAATGTTAAAAAATTAGCATCATAAATGAGTATGATTAATGGTCGCGACCTTTATAAGACAGCAGTGACATGATATGCTAAAGATGATTTGTCACGGCACTGGATTGTTGTACAATCACTTGTCAAAAACAATCACTTGTCAAAATCCCATTTTATTACAGCTCAAAGTCTAGGCGTAGCATGAGAAAGCCAGTTGGAAAGGGCTACAGTCAACTAAATCATCTGAATCTATGGTCATGATCATTGATTCTCCTGAGTGAATAAAAGAGCAATTTGGATGGTTTGCACCCAAATTTTCAAATGAATTGTGAAGGTAGCACCTTAATTTGATTATTAAATAGTTGCACATGGAGACAGCATCACCGAAATGGACGGTCACTTAAATCCTACCACCCACCACCTTCACGCTGCAGCTATAATTGTGGCATGAGCAAGCAAGCTTAAGCTGGCTGCCAGGAGGATTACTTAAAATGAAGGGGGAAAACCATAATGGCATGGAGGAAATATGGTAGAATGTGATGGCATGATACACAGCCACCTCAGATTCTTAGACGTGGACAGTGATGTTGGCATTTTGGGAAATTTGCTAATAATTTTAAATATGATAATAATATTCTTTTACAAATTTTTAGAATATTTATTTGCAACCTTACATGGGTTAAATTTTTTTAAAAAATTATATATAATTTTTTATCTTCATTATAAAAGAAAAACTTATATATACCTCATGTTTTAGTAAAAAATGAATCTGCTTGCAGCTACCTCAGGTGGCATCTTTAGCTTCAAGTAATCTTCTTTAGTTCATCTAAAACTATGGCTAATCGACACTGTTTAATGCATGCGTGACAGATGACATGACTGTTCACCTACATGGATTGTAATATCCACTTTCGTTCATGATTAGACATATGGGCTAAAACCTGATTGTTTACAGATAGATATGGTGGCCCATGTTCGATTTACGTATATAATTAAGTTCATATGACAGACCTTCGCTGAACAACGAGGTATAAATATTATATAGCTTTTATACTGTGGTTAGGGAGGGTTCAGGTCGGCATCAGCTGGCGGATGGTGGTGGCTAGGACAAGACAACACAAAAAAAGGAGTTAATCGGTTAGCGAGTGAGGCCACATATGCATACACTTTCTGGTGGTAGGCCAACCTTACTTTACAACGTGCCTATTACATTGGTTGATATCTTGGAAAATACTAAGTGGCCATATATAGTTGCCACAACAAACTGTTGAGGAACTATTTAAGGCGAAGGGGCAGATACGCATGTACTTTTTACCTGTAATTACGGATATATTTACATTTTTTACATATTAGTAAGGGGCATTTGTAAGTATATCTATACCTAGTGCTCAAGATTATAGATATATTTAACTTTTTAAAGTATTATAATTTTTTTCGCTTTTAGACTGATTTAATATTTAGTCATAATTAACTTATATTTTCTCATTATTATCTATCTTTTTTTTGCAAAAATATCTATTTATTTTGCTTGTTGTGTTGATTTACTTTTTGTTACCATCATCACCTACCTTTTTTCCTTTCTTGTACTTTTCCATATCCTTTTTCTCAAGCTAAACACGCCCTTAAATTAATTCTACTCCTTTGTACCTACTCATGATCAGGTGTAAACAGTATTATTAAAACCGGACTATATCGGCCGATCCAACCATCAACCGGTCATTGCCCCTGTTCGATTCTGCCCGGTCCGGTCTGGTATAAAAAAATCGTGCGAAGCGGATGAACCGCGGTTCAACAACCGGTTCGGAAAAAAAAAAAAAAAAAAAACTAAAAGTTATTTCTTACACTCCCTTGGCCTACCCACGCACCATTTCCCTCCTTCCACTCTTGCTATTCAGGAAAATCCGAAAAACTTTCATCTTATTGTCCAACTGGCATGTTGTTGCACTTCAATCAGCTGGAAAAATGACGGCCAAGACAAATTTTGGCACGCTCTTAATCATCCTCTGTCCATCATTGGAAGGGCTAAGGTTATAGCAGCTAAAGCTAGGGTTGTGGGTTATGTCAGGTTATATCAGATTAAGGTCAACTTAATTCTAATTATAGATCTTAAACTTTGAAAAATCAAGTTGAATCTAAGTTAACAATTTGGGTTGACAATTTGAGTTTTCATCTTTTATATTCATATATTTTGATTTATTTAATATATCTATCAATTATAACAAATATATCTATAACGTATAACATATTAATATTAATTTATTTATATTTTTTGTAATTATTTTTTTTACTTGCATAGTTATAAGATCCATGAATAATAATTATACATTTACGATTTTTCATTTTGAATGTTATATTTTATTTTTTATTGTCTTGGGCTACAGAATTATTACTTTATGCATAAATAACTAATAAATTATATAAAAAATTTATAATATTTTTATATTTTTATAATTATTAAAAATTTATGATATCATAATTATATTTTAATGACTTCACGGTTCAAACCTATTCGATTAAACGGTTTAACCGGTTCAAACCAAATCAGTTTATTTGGGCAGTTCTATGAGTGCAACAATGTAGAACGTCAAGCTCTAGAGCAGCCTGTGAAAAACTTGGCTATGAGATACTTTCTGCAGGGAACTCATCTCCATATTCACTGAAAAATCTTCATTCCTCTCGCTTACTTTATCGATTGAAATGCTCTGCTCTCTCTTCCTCCTTCAAAAAGTAGTTCTACCCCTAGTTATCCCGCGACCACCCCTAGCTCTTGTCCTTCCTACTCATAATTAGCTGGAATGTCGATTTCCCTAGGAACATCTGTACCATCTCATCCTCTGATCTGATCTGAACCATCAGTTTTTCTTCCATAAATATCAAAGACAAACAGAAATGAAATAGACAGAGAATAACAGTTTCATCTTGTGTGAGATGTCCATGTAGATTTCTGAGTTAAATAATTTCGAATGCCACTGCTAAATGGATAATGTTAAGTTCCATAGATAACTAGTTATATTTCCTTAAATCATCTTTGTGGCTTCAGACGGAAAGGTTACAATGTCTGTAGTCGTTTGTGACAGTGCTGTGACTAGACATGAATTTCAAAAGACCTCTCACTCGAATACTTGCAGAAATTTTTTCCAATATCTAAGGGAGACTTGGAAAGCAGGTAAAGTCCTCAAATTTTAGGCGCTTCGCCAGGCCTTCTCATATTTTGCCTCATCGATTCACGAAGCATCGCAACCATTGCCTTCAAATCAATCCACCCCTTGCGAGTCTTCACCACCAGCAGCGATTGCCTCGACCATCAGACCCAAATTGCTATCCCAAAGCCCAAAATTATAAATTTCGTTGCTCAATGCAAGGAGCCGAAAACCGAGGGCCGGGAGGGCCCAGAGAGTTAACATGGATTACTGGCCTGGGCCAGGAGTCCAATCCGCTGGCCTGGGTCCGAATTTCTGCCGGATTGGAGGTGCAAACAACCATGCCTACATATACTCACTATATCTTCTCTTTTTTTAAAATCATTATCCTTACTTTTTAATTATTATTATTGTAATACCCCAGATATAAGACGTGAATATTGACCATAAATTTTAAAATTTAAAAGATTTATTTATTATTTAAATCTTATCAACCTCTGTAGCTTGGATGGTTAGAATCATGGTCAAAGAGAATAGAGGTCAAGGGTTTAAGGTTTATTTGAAAGTATATTAATTAAATTTATCTAAAGCACATAGATCTGATTTCTTTTAACCTGCTAAATTTATAATGGTTGAATGCATGATTTAGATAAGTAAAAATCAATGCATTAGTTATTAGATTCATTGAATTTTTCTACGTGTGATATTTATATTGCATGCTTGATGTTGTATTAATATTCAAGGGGGATTTGCATGATTCCGTTAAAAGGTTGAATGCAATAGAGTTGCGCTTTCAGATGGGATGCATCACACTGTGTGCAGGCTGAACAAGAATGCCATGCATGGTGACTAGATTATAAGGTCACTTGTTATAGGCATTGAAATTATTCTGAACAGAATATATATTATTCATATGAATTGATGCGTTAAAAATTGATTGAGTGCATAAACAGATTTTTTATTAGTGCATGACACTTGTTATCGAAGAGATTAATTTCTTAAATTTTTAGAAAATTAGAAGTTCAGAAATGAATTAGATTTTTCTAATTAGATTAAACCCAAACCCGACCATCTTAATGCTGCCCAATCAGAGTAACTTGACCAGATAGCCGAATTTTGGGATTTGCCGTGATCAGATTTTAGATTTTATAAATCCAATTTCAAATATGCCTAGGCTGCCCAAATCGGAAACGGTTAGGAAATCAGATTTTATTAGGCTCAAACAGAGTCCGTTCGTGGTTGCCCAATGGATGGGAAATCAGATTTTTTTTCTGATCAGAATGGATTCAAATCAGAAGCCGGATTAGATGGGGAAGTGGCCAGGCCGAACAGCCATATCTAGTCGACCAGACAGGCCGGATGGACGCTGCCAGCGCATCCAGCCATGACAGACGACAGCGGGTGGGCTACATTAACGGAGGCGAGCGCTGACGGTGGGCAGCAGCAGGTTGCGGTGGGTTGAGGCAGGCTGGTGGGTTTCTAGCAGCCATTGCTACTGCTTCTCGTGGAAGAAGAAGGCTGCCGCCCAGCTTGAAAAACTAAAAAGGAACTTTAAATAGACTGGCAGAATTAGATTTTATATTTTGGGGTCTATAGATGTCATATTTTAATTTTAATGATATACTAGTCATTTTACATATTTTTAGATGTTCCAAAAAAGATGAACAGATCATATTTTTGAAAACATGACTTAATCTTCAGATTTAGAGTGGATAAATTTGAAGGACAGAGATTTTGTTCCTTAGATGATTGATTTGGTCTACTAGATCTATCATAAGATATTTAAACTCTTTATTTCCATATAATACTTATGATTAATAGATCAGACGATAATTAATCAAGAGCAATTAACTTTATTTTTGGGTCAATGATAATTAATCAAGAGATATTTTTTGGATTTTTGACTAAATCATAAAGTTTAATGGTACAACAACTAAAGGATG
>JAYJMB010016834.1:0-44152 GCA_036873735.1 Pouteria campechiana
TGCATCACATATATCATATACATATATCCACATGATAATTTCTTATCGATACAATGAAATACACTAACTAATTGCCAAGATTTAACTATAAAAGAATTTACACATAAACTCTAGAAATTATATCTCAATTCCTATAACTTTGTTTTATTCCCAAATTTTTTGTAGTCTCTAAACATTATATATAAAATATTAACAAAATTTAAAGTTAAAATACTTTAAATTGAGCACATTAAAAATAAAATATGAAAATCCAAAAATGGGTGAAATTATTTTAGCTCTGTTTCACCCCAAAATTTTTCTTTAGGTGAAAAATAATATAATTAACCTTGTTTCAAAATATCAAGTCAAAATACTTTAAATTTAACTTATTAAAAATGAATTACGAAAATCATGAAAAATTGGGCAAAATAGCGAATTGGGTGAATTTTTCAGTTATTTATTTCCAAGAGTTTTTGGGACCATCAAACATTGAAAAATTTCCATTGAAATTTGCAAATCTCTATTCCAACATATGGGAAAAAACAATATATTTTTATTTTTGCAAACTAACA
This sequence comes from Pouteria campechiana, assembly GCA_036873735.1. Taxonomy (NCBI): domain Eukaryota; kingdom Viridiplantae; phylum Streptophyta; class Magnoliopsida; order Ericales; family Sapotaceae; genus Pouteria; species Pouteria campechiana. The sequence continues at coordinate 552 of JAYJMB010016834.1, forward strand.
TCATTAAATTAGTTTTTAATCCACAGAAAAGGGGGTACTCAGTAAGAATTGGTTTCAGTGTACTGTTCACTTGCACATGCCATTTTTCAATATGTTTTCATTAAAATTTTAATGTAAAACATATATGGTGAATCATGGCAATAATCATGGTTACATGAAGCATATAAAACATCATTAATTCAATATAAAACTTGTTCAAAATTATTAAATACACATGCCCAAAATGTGTAACTGCTAGCTATCTACAATTTAAACCAGTTGAAATACCTGCTTACCTTATTAATTTAAGATGATTTGCACTATCCTTAAACCCTGAGACACACCCTTAATGACACTTTAATCCCCTTCCAAAATCATAGTCTAATTAGTGGGAAAAATTATATTAAACTTCATCCCAAAATACCATTAATGCAAAACTACTTGTCTACTTAATTTATATTAATTACACTAATAGTTTGAATTTATTAGTTGCTGTATTATGATGGAAATTAGGTCATGATTATCCCTTGCTACCCTAGCTTAATTACCTTGCTGAAATTTCTAATTTACAACTCTTAATTCATTGTGGATAGCATGTATATACATGTATTTTCATTTTTCTAGTAATAAGTTTCAATGTCCATTAGTTGTTGATGATTAACTTAATGTAATCACTCATTATTAATTATGCAAAATACTCTTATTACAACCTCTTAATCTTTTATTAAAAATTTAGCAAACCCTATGGGATTAAGGTTTAACTTTTCATCGATTTGCACCATGATTTTGTATGATATTCTTTCGTAACATCATCACCATTTAAATTAGATTAAGCACTTAAATTAATCTTCAAATTTCTTACCTTAGTCTTCAAATTCCTTTGGTGGGTCCTAATGATTAGCAATAATTCACCATATTTGGATGACAGTCACTTCTTGATCTCAAGAGAAAATACATCTTATTGCCCACTAACCACTTGAATCAACATTTGTTATGGATCACTTGAAGTAAAATTGCCTAAAATGAAGAATTGGGATGATGGGGAAAGAGGGTTTATGTTGGCTAGCATAAGCAGGGAGATGAAGACGATGAAAATGGGATGGACATTGCAAAAACAAACTTTTTAATTTTGGTAGTCTATGCTCCACCTACTTCCATGCATATTCACTCTCTTGAATTTTTAAAATGCCATCAAATTATCATTCTTTACACATGTGAGTCATCTATTTGATACATCATATGGCCAAATCAATTTCTCATCCATTATTTCCATCATTTCATCATTTATTTTTTAATTAAATTTGATTAAATCAATTTTTTTTAGAAATTATCAACAACTCGGTTTTTTGGTTTTCCACATGCAATTTTTATTTTTTTTCACCTGATTAACATGTGTCCTCATCATATACACATTAATACCATCCATTTTTAAAATTTTTCCTTAAAAAATTTAATATTTTTCTATATTTACACCTTCAACATCCCACCAATTTAAATTTATTTTATTTTGTAATTAAACCACTTATTTAACATACTCTAGGGTACCCCCTACTTCATCCTCATGTTTATATTAATAATGCACTCAATTTCATAAATTTTCATAACAAATTTCTTAAAAATTTAATTATACTTCAATATACTTAATGTCGAACCGACAAAAATTAACAAAAATTAAAATTCACATATCTGGAATTTTTAGAGCCTTACACTCAAACCTTCTTCATTCATTCAAGAGCTTCAAATTTCGCATTCTTCATACAGGGCCATCTTTTACAACACAAAGGGAAGATCTTCTGTACCAAAGAGCTATTCAAATCAATCTTCCCTAGCAATCAACAAGAAGCACAATCAAAGTGTATATCTTTTGTTCTTTCCTTTGTGTATTCCTTGAGTTGGTAGAGATCAATCTTAAGAAGAGTAAGTGTATTTGTTGGAGAGTGTCTCGCAAATAACTTATTAAGTTTATGACCCCTAAAGCTGGAATCTAGAAAAGTACGTGTTGCATTGGTTTGTGCCTCTTGGAGCTAGAATCTAGATGAGTGCACGTGACACTAGTTTATGCCCCCTAGAGCTAGAATCTAGAAGAGTGCTTATGTACTAGTTCATGCCCCCTAGAGCTAGAATTTAAAAGAGTGCAAGATGCACTAGTTTATACCCTCTAGAGCTGGAATCTAGAAGTGTGCGTGAAGCACTAGTGTAATTCCATTATAGAGTGATAGTGGAACCCAAGGCATGATGAGGAATGTTCTTGGAAGAGTGTAGTAGGGAAGGTTGCCTGAGCCACTATAAAAAAATTATATATCTCTTAGTTGATTGCTTTACTTTCCTTGCACTTTATTGCTTTATCATTTATTTTATATTACATTGCACACAAGCACGAAAAGAGAAAAATTAGTCTAACAGGGGTTAAACAATAAATTTTTATAAACCTAATTAACCCTTCCCCTCTTGGGTTAAGCCAGCCTACGGGACCTAGCATATTTGGCCATTTCTAAAGAAAACTTCATATGAATTGTAGAAGGGTAGAAAGCCAAACATTACGTATTTTTATTACTTTGGTTGCAAAATGCTTTGAGTTGAATAATGGGAAAGATGACCTTGGAAAGTTTGATAAGAAAAGTGATGAAGGTTTTAGGATATTCTTCTTCTAGCAAAGTATACCGAATCTACAACAAGCAAACATATGGTAGAAGATCAGTCCATGTAAAATTTGATGAGACTAACTCTAGGTTGAGAAAGGTTAATATTGCAAATAAAGATCATGAGAGATTTAACTTCCTTGAAGCATCAAATGAAATTTAGCAAAGATAAAAAGAAACATTAGAAGTTGAAACATCACACCTTCCTGAAGAGAATATTGAAAATCAAAGAGAACAGATGAATTAATACAAGCTTATAGATATCACCCATTAGAAGATGTCATAGGAGATGTGTATGACAAAGTAAGAATATGTGGGTCGCTTCAAAATGTCTATGACAATTTTGCTTTGTTATCTTACATTAAACCCAAAATAGTCAAAGATGTCATCTTAAATGAAAACTAAATCATAACAATGCAAGAAGAGCTAGATTAGTTTAAGTTTAATAATGTATGAACTCTTATGCTAGAACCAAATGATCAGTTTATTAGTAGCACAAAATGGATTTTTCAAAATTAATTTGATGAATCGAGGATCATTGTTAGAAATAAAGCACATTTAGTAGCATAAAGATATTCCCAAGAATAGGTGATTATGATAAGACATTTACACCTATTGCCAGACTTGAGGCCATATGAATGTTACTTTCTTTTGCATCCTTTAAATAATTTTGATTATTTTAGATAAATGTAAAAAGTGTTTTATTTAATGGATACCTTAATGAAGAAGTTTATGTCAAACAACTTTCAAGATTTGAGGACATGAATATCTAAACTATGTATTTAAACTCATAAAAGTATTATATGGTCTAAAACAAGCTCTGAGAGCTTAGTATAAGAGACTAAGTGAGTTTCTACTTAATAAAAAATTTCAAAGAGGTAAAGTTGACACAACCTTATTCATTAAATATATTCATTTAGTCATTCGCGTAATACAAATCTATGTGGATGACATCATCTTTATATCTATTGATGAGAAGTATTGCAAGGAATTTAAGAATTTTATGATAAGTGAATTTGAGATGAGCATGATGGGTGAATTGACATTCTTTCTGGGTTTATAGGTAAAATAAATAGCAGATGAAATTTTATTTTACAAACTTAATACCTTAAAGAAATGTTAAAAAAGTTTAAAATGAAAAATTTAAAATGCATGCCTATCCTTATGAGTGCAAATATCAAAATGGATAAAGATGAAAGTGGTAAGAGTGTTGATCAAAGTATATATAGGAGCATGATTAGTTCTTTGTTATATTTGATTGCCAATAGGCTGAATATTCTTTTTAACGTGTGTATGTGAGCTTGATTTTAGTCAAATCCAAAGGAACCACATTATTCTACTATCAAAAGCATCTTTAAATATCCTATGCAAATACCACAATTTGGATTGTGGTATCCTAGAGGTTCATCATTTGAATTAGTTGACTATTCTAATGTTGATTATGCCAGATACAAGGTGAACAGAAAAAGCATAAGTGAAACTTGTCTGTTCCTAGGTGGTATGCTTGTATTATGGTACTTTAGGAAACAAAGTACATTTTCATTATTGACTACTGAAGCTAAATATATAACTATAGTTAGTTCTTGCGCATAAATACTTTGGATTAAACAACAATTAAGTGATTATGACTTTGAGATTGTATGTATTTCTATCAAATGTGATAACACATGTGCCATAAATTTGATAAAAAAATCCAATACTGCATTCAAATTAAAAATGCGTTTAAATTCGGTATCACTTTATTAGGGATCATATTTAATTAAAAGATGTTTCAATTAAATTTATTGTTGAAAAAAACTACTTCACTTTAATTGATTTTGATTATGAATATGTATAGCCAACCGAGTTTTGATGATCAGTAAAAGCACATGAGTGAAAGTTTAAGCTGCTGATTAAAATTTCCTAAGTGTGCAATAAAGAACAATATGTTAGGAAAATAACATAAGTGGACAATACATACATGACCATATCAAAGACTAGATCCATAAGATTACAACAAAGAAAACTTAAATGCTCAAAAGAGAATGAATGACACTAAAACTTTAAAAATCAGTATTGGAAATATATTTCTAATATGCCTCAAAGCACTGCCAAAGTAATTTAGACAACTTCCTAAACTAGGATAATAAACAAGGCTTCAAAAAAGAGAAAAGACTGATTTCTAGACTCAGGCAAAGGTTTGGACACTGAAGAAGCAAGTTTGGACACTGAATGATCAAATTCAGACATAGAACCAAATTTGGACATTGTAGAAGTTTAGACATTATTGAAGAGAGAAACCTAGTGCATTAGAAGTCCAAGTCCAAAACTCCCAAGTGCTAAGTCTCATACATTGCCATTGCTAAAGATGGTAAGTCCAAAATCTTAACTTCAAACATTGCCAACTTACTTCCGGACATGGCCTAAATTCAGTTGTGCGGCTAAAAGCATTTTGCGATAGCTCAAGTTCGAAATCTTAACTCCAGACATGGCTATCCAATTCTAGACACAATGATTCATTTTTGGATATAAGTGAAGGAAGTCTATTGCATGCTGTATGACTCAAGTAAGTCCGAAATCTTAACTCCGGACATGGCTATCCAATTCTGGACACAATGATTCATTTTTGGACATAAGTGAAGGAAGTCTATTACATGCTGAATGACTTAAGTAAGTCCAAAATCTTAACTCCGGACATAAAGATTAAAGTTTGACATTGTCAAATAGACTTTAGACTTGAGAACCTAAGAAAAGAGCTTCAACGGTTAGAGCGCCATCTTCTCCAACAAAAAGATTTTGAATCCTAATATAAAAAGAGTAAAGTAAGGTTGTTCCAAGAAGTTAGGGATTAAGAAAAATTTTCAAAAAGAGCTTACAAAAGCATTTACTTAGACATTAAGTTTTCTTCCAAGTCCATAGCACCAAAAATAATTTATATTCAAAGTTTATTCTCTATAACAACAGCTTAAGGGAGTCTAAAATTTATTGTATTTGTTATAATATATTTATTTCTACTACACTTTAATTTTGTATAAATCAGCCTATGTAAAAGGCATTTTTATTGTACAACATTCTTTGTATAAGTTAGCAAGCAAGGGGCTTGTTGATCTTTGATAACTTTGTTGGTTAACTCAAAAACTAATAAGTTTATTAGTAAGCTTTGAAAAATAACATGTAAAAGTTTGCTGTTTAGCTTTGAAAACTAATGTGTTTAAAGTTTGTTGGTGAGATTTTTAAACTAGCTAGTAATTAGTGGAACCTAAGTGTAGCAAGTAAGGCCAACTTAAAGAGAGGAGTAGGTACCATGTTGTGTGCCGAACCTTTATAAAATTACCTATATAATTGTTCTGCTTGATTTATTCCTCATTTGTTTTAGTACTTGATTTTTAATTTATCCAAAAATTTTAAAAACTCAATTCACCCCTCTTCTTGAGCTACCTTAGATCGGGACTAACATTTTTTCCTACTGAAGATCAGCTGACAGACATTTTCACAAAACCACTTTCCACTGATAGATTTCTACATATTAGAATAGACCTTGAAATTATTGATCCATTTCCATATACATAGCATGCACTCATATCATAAAAGACATTTGTGTGAAATTTAAAACTTTTCTTACAAATGTTCAATGTTGACGGATTGCCAAAATGTCGACGAATTCAAAACATTGATGGATTCGGAGTCAACAACATAACTTAAATGCATGATTTGGGTGGGACATTTTGTTATCCTCTACTTCAAACTTGATTTTCTTCTTCAGAAAAGCCCATTCAAACTTCCTAATGTTTTGCTTCATTCTCTTTTGTGTTTCAATCTCTTGGAATGTGATTTCTTCAACCATCTTCATCAAAACAATGGTAACTCTTTTCTCATTTCAGATTTCTTTGAAATTTTAAGTTTTTATTTTGGAATGGATGCGGTGAAAAATTTTGACTATCAATCTCATGTTTTTCTTGCTACTTGTGATGATTCAAAGGTTTATTCTTTGTGTTTGTTTTATTTTATAATCCCCATTATGGATTATTTGAGAAGCTCCTTTTCTAAATTTGAAAATCCAAAATTTAGGATTTTAGGGTTACTAAATCCAAAAGTCCCCAATTTCATTCGTGCTATTTAACTCTTCTTCAACTTGATTTAGCCATGTCTTGCTAATCTCCATTGTTTGTGACAAAATGTTTCATTCAAAACTATAATTTATAGTGGATAATCTGTCAGATTGAACTCATGGACTTGAATTCTCAAACTTCTAATTTTGAGGATTAATTTTTTGTTAGATTCTATATCTTAGGGTTCAATATCACAAACTTATGAAATCCTTCTACTTTTTGTGAGTTGTTGGAATTTGTTATGGATCCATTCATGTTATACTTGGAAGTCCCTATTTCATTAATATATATCATATTTTATCAAAATTTTGCACTTGGATGGATGCTTTTATAGTTAGTCTTTGTGTTTATTATTAGCTTGATGCTAGAAGATGATGCATAGTTAATCATCAATGCAATATAGAATGCATAGTTGTTGCTGTGACAATCTAGAAAGTACTTTATTATTACAATTGCCTCAAGTTTGTTTTTACCCTATTTCTCCATTCCTACATAATATATATGAAACAAATTCACATATTCTTGAACATTTAATTAGAAATCCATCTCGAGCTTTGCTCCTTCATTGCTTAAACTCTTAAAATTCATTATTTCTTTCTGTCATACCAATAGAAAGTTATTGTTTTAAAGAAAGCCATGTATGAGAAAAAGTAAAAGAGGAAGTTGGATGATATCACAACTCCTAGACCTAGTCCTCCTAGAACAAGGAGAAGAACTTGTGGGATCTTTATTTAAGAGCCCACAGATACACCAGCTCGGTAGACTTCTCAACAAGAGCCAATATAGACTAAGGAAGAGTAAGTTCAAATTTAATAACCAATAGCCTCAACTTAACAATTTGAAATTCCAGTTGTTACACTTCTAGCATCCACTTCTCTCCCAGTCTAAAACATGGAAAAAATATTCTAGCTAAGATAAAAGCATCTCCATTACCCTCTAAAACCAGAGCAACTCCAAAATCAACCATCTCTACATCAAGGGGATTCAATCTCTGAAAAATATTTTTGACTCCATAGGAAAGAAGAGTGACTTCCTAAGAAATCTGCTCCAGTAGACCCAACACTCAAAAATTTCAAATCTAAGAAGAATAAGGTTGAGTTCTACTAGAAGTTTTCCAAAAAGAACTACACTGAAGGTAAGTTCTCAGATCATCCATTCTTTGAGAAGGAGATGTTAGTCCCTTATACAATGATGTCTCAAGAGGGGAGATAAATTGAACTTTTAAAACTTTTGGCCAAAATAAAATATTAAAAGTGTTGAATAAACAAATAGAAAAAATTGCATAGCACGCAACACAAGATTTTTATAGTGGTTCGGCACTTCCTGGGTTCCTACTCCACTTCTCTGAGTTAGTTTCCTCTACTGATCTTAGGTTTCACTAACACCTTGATCAACTTGATCAAATACACATTGGTATTCCTATAAGCCCACCAACCAACTTGCTAGTTTTCCAAGCTAACTAGAAACTATTATAACTTATTGGTCTTCAAAAGTTAACATAAAACTTTTATCCTTGTAGCAAGTTTTCTACTTACTTATCTCAATACATAAACACTAAGCACTTGTGTTATCAAATATTAAAAAAAGTATACAAATTAATGCCTCTTACTTAGATAGACTTGTATATAAATTCATAACTTTAAGTAAATGAGTAAGCAATAAGAATAAGAGATTCAAACTCCCTAATTGAGAAGTGGTTTCGACTTTAAAAGCTCTGACAGAGTTATTGCCGTTGGTGTTGAACTTTGAAGGAAGATTTTGAATGCTCAAAACTTTAATTCTTTTTATTTTTGGTATATTCTGTATATTTTTTTATTGCATCTGAATGAATCTTTTATAGGCTGAGAGAATTTTTCCATTACTGACTATTGCTCACTTTCAAATATTTAAAAATATTTTTCTTTACCTTACATGTTATCTGAAGTCTAACTTTGTAACAATATGATATTGGTCTACTACTTTGTTACTGACTTTTTTTAACATTCACATGAGTGTCGGATGCTCTTAAGTAGCTTTTTCAGTTCCTCCGAAGTGGCATGTGAATAAGTATTGCCTTTAAATATTTTCAAATGCTTTGAATTGTTTTCTTCGAATTCTTCAAAATGGTGGTAAACTTTTCTATTTGTGATAGTTCTTTACAGAGAAGAGTTTGGATTCTCTGAACTTTTGATGCTTCAGAAAGGATGTCTTCTGAAGTAAGGTTTAATGACTCTGATGTTTGCTTGCTGACTCCGAAGTATATTTGTTGATTCTAAAGCATTTTTTGATGATTCTGAAGCATGTTTGGTTAACTCCTAAGTATATCTTCATAACTTTGAAGCTTGTTTGATTAATTTTAAGCATGCTTGAAGACTCCGAAGCATATCTGGTTAACTCCAAAGTGTATCTTCATAATTCTGAAGTAGGTCTAGTTATCTCTGAAATGTGTCTGATTAACTCTAAAGTGTATCTTCATAATTTTGAAGCAAATCTGGTTAATTTTGAAACTTGTCTGATTAACTCCGAAGTGTATCTTCATGACTCTGAATGCTTTCTTGTTGACTCCAAAGCATGCTATGATGACTCTGAAGCTTTCCTGTTGACTTTGAAGCATGTCTTGGCTAACTCTGAAGTGAGACTTCATGCTCCAAAGGGATGAACTTTGACTCTGAAGTTTTCTTGAAGACTTTAAGATTTCTATTTTTTTGTTTTAAGTATATATGTAATTTATACACTTATTTTTTATATAAAGATTATTTTAAAGTTGAGTATGGAATAATATTTCTATAATATGTTTGAGAATAAATTGTTAATACCTTAATGTTTCACTCATGTCTTTACTCATCATTAAAATATACTTGGTTAAGAATGTTCATCATTAAAATCAAGCTATTTAAAATAGTGTGTTCAACATTCTCTCCCTTTTTGATGATGATAAAATATTGAGTGATATACCTTTCAAAACTTATCTAACAATAAACTTAAAGTAACATAATTGTAAGAGATATTTATTAATTAAGTGCAGCTCCTCCTCAATGGATGCATAAAAATTTTTAAGTTTTCATACATACATTTGGTATTTCATACAAAAGAAAATTTCAAGTTTTCATAGTACATAAAATGATTCATTTCATTTAGCACATTTTCTTCCCACTTTTTACTATAATAAAAAAGGTGGAAAAAAATAAACATGAATATCCATATCCAGTCATGACCAAAAATGCATACATATAGAATTTATCATTGATTAAAAATTTGTAGATACAAATATGCTCAAAGTTGAAATTCTTTACATGAAGAAAGAAGAAAAATTATATCAGATAGAAAATAAATGCAAAAGGTAGCAGTGTCATTGGGGTGGTTTGGGTTTTCTGTTATAGGTCTTGGGAAAGAAATCTTTTTAAGGTGGAAGAGGGGGCTTGGGTTGAGAGGATGATGATGTATGAGAGGGTTTGGGTGTTTTGGTAGATGATCTAGGTCTTTTTGGTGGAGGGGGTGGAATAAAAAGTGGACCCTTTGGGATTGCTGTTAGGGGTTCATGGGTGTATGCAATAGGTCCACAGGTTGAAACATAGATGAAGTCAACGCACTCTCAAAATTCTGGGTCTACTAGCTTAGGAAAGACCGTAGGAAGCCCTTTCAAAAGTTTTTTTTATGTTTGCAGTCATCCTAACTATATACTCTTCGTAGTACATGGTGATTCTGGGTAGAGTAGCCTTCTTATGTTCCTTTAGAGGTAGAATTTTTGGCTTCCTCTTGGTTTTGGAAGAAGATGACTGAGATGAAGGTGTAGAGGATGATGATTTGGGTTGTGATTTTAGTTTGGGAATTATAGGGGGTTTGCTGGTTTTAGCTTTAGTAGAAGGTGAAGTTTTTGGTTTTGGTGGAGGGACTGGTTGAGATTGTATGTCTTATCCTATCTTGGATAAAGGCATTTGAAAGTTGAGGATATGGTAGAGGGAGATTATCAGCAATAGCCTCTAGGTTGACATTATTGAATTCTTCCTCAGTGAGAATAAAGAATTGATTAGGACTTGAGGGAGATGGAAGCACTTTTCTAGGAGGCTTTAATGTTGGAAACATCTGAAGAAGTTTCTCAAAATAATTTTGCATAATTGACTCTCTATCAGGAATATGGATTTAATAGCCCTTACGAGTCAATGGAGGATTTGGGAGAAGTTGAATCTTATGTAGAATGTTAGGATCCTCAAGTTCTGAGAATGAATATTCTTGAGGAGATAGAATGACGACTTTAGAATTGATTTTGGATTTATTTTCAAACTCAGAAAAATTCATCCAGATTGGATTGAATACACGGAGAAGAATATCAAGATTATCAATAACTATTGGAGGAGAGTATGAAGGACTCTGTGGTGTAATGTTTTGGAGGTGTGGGGGGTCTTCTCCACTTTTGATGAATTGAAAGAGTATTCCATTCTTCCTCAATCCGTTCAGGGATTACTTCTCCAAATTTGACAAGATCTATCCAAGTCCAATCCAGCTATATTGCTGGTCCTGGGGGAAGAAAGTACCAATCGGGAATTGGTACTGTGATAGGATACTTTCCATATCTAATAATTGATCGACATGGATTTACTTTAAAAGTTGAAACTGAGGAAGGTTGTGTTGGAAGAGAGGAAGATGCAATTTTAGTAGGTTCACTCTCAAGTTAAGCAACTACCAGATCTGCAGGAGATGATGATGGATGTAGAGGTGAGTGTGAGGGTGAAGACATTACTGTAATGGGGGAGTTGATTTTGATTGGCGAGAAGTGATGTGAAGGTGAGGAGTAATGGGAAATGGTGATGATAGGCTTGACCTCTGAGTGACTCTGCTAGAGATTGTAGAGAGTCAAGTCTTTGGTCAATCTTATCAGCTCTTAGGATCATGGATGACATGAAAGTGCTAAGATTATGATCCATTCTATTCATTTGAATAGCTAGAATAGACAGATAATGTTCAATAATGGTCAGGCTATCCTCTAGGTATTGTAGGATTGGTTATGTAGTGGGGATTGATGAAGTAGTAAGTATAGATGGTTGATGGGAATGAGTAAGTCTAATTGATGATGGGGATCTGATGGGAGTGTGTGATGGGATTGTTGCTACTGCTGTAGTAACATTTATTTCTTCATATACACTTTCTCTCAAAGTTTCTTCTAATGCTTCTACTATGATAGTTCTTTGTTCCTCTCTTGGAACTCCTTCTATTCTCTCAGCTTCAAATTGATCTTATCTGCTGGAGAATTCTTTGCTTGCCTTTGCTGGTGGACATATGAATTCATATCTTTCTTCTTCTTCTGCATGTGAGGAGAGTTCTTGCCTTAGTTCTATGACATATTCTATGACATCTCCCCTTTCTACTCTCTCATTAGGTTTGGATCCCTTTAATTGAGTTGTTCTTCTGGGTTTTTCAGTGATCCTACCTTGTGTCGTTGGCTTAAAGCCCATTCTTTTCAAAGTCTTCTCATCTAATGTGTCTATATTTCTTGGGAGTTCTTCATTTTTAGTTAAGAAATTTACTCCAGGTTCCCTCATTAGCTTCATCAAAGCCATTCCATAGGGTAAGGAAAATCTTATGGTGGCCTTTATTAAATGAATGTGGTCTATCATTAATTTAGCTAGATTCATTTTTCTCTTATCCTTCAATGCCCACATAATTTGGGCATCCTTTTTAGACATATCACCAGTAGCTCCTCTTCTAGGATAGACATTATTCATTACAATAAGATATGTTAGCTTGAGATCTACACTTAGGAGACTAGCATAAGGATAATTTTTCTTCTCATCTATTTTTGTCTCTATTAAATCTGAGAATAATTTTGCCCTGGAGGGCCATACTATTTCTTATTCATCTTTAAAAAGATTAAAATAATTTCTTAAACTCTTTGTAGATAGTTTAATCTCACTTTCTCCTATCCATGATTTTTCTATCTTTGTGTTGAGATTACAGATAAGTGCTTTTACAAGTCTAGGATATAGACTGTCTCTGTAACTCACTTATTCACTCCAACCTTGGTATCTTAACCATTCACATACTTCTAATTGCATACTATTCTCACCATTTCGATAGTGAAAACTAGGTTTTGAAAGGAAATTGGAGTTTTTGGGTGAGATTTTGGAGAAGACTGGAAGAGAGACTGAGAAAGTTGAGATTGAGATTCGAAATAAGCGGGAATATGAGGAGTCTTCTTTGAAAAGGAAGTATCGAGCGTTCGAAGAAGAAGATTTTAGATTTTCAGAGAGGTTTCGTGGACTTAAATAGATTGTGTGCTTTCTGATTTTACCATTGGATTTGGATTTACTCTGAAATACTAATAGTTTTTGGTTTTGGATGCTCTGAAAGAGGTCCTTTGGAGGCATCAAATAGATTTGGGGTTTTAGATACTCCAATATATTACTTCAGAGGCATTTATTTGGCTTCAGAGTCTCCAAAGTGAGCTTTTTGTGAGCTTCGGAGGCTATGAAGTATAACATTGGACTTAAGTGACTCTGAAATTTTATAAGATGAGTTTTTGGAGTTTTAGATTTTAAGTTTTTAGTGTACATATTAATTATCCTTTTTACCCACTAATACACATTTATTTAAGTATCATTACCAAGATAGATAATTAAATATGTGTTAATATACTTTTTGAAAAATGAAAAGATGCAATGTGTTTCATTTCATGTTTTACATAGATGAGAATAAAAAAATGGCTCATTTGGTTGATAAATTAAGCATTTTATACATTTAGATCTAGAATGCCTAGTTCTCTTCTTATCATGTTAAATCTTTTTTCTGGAAGTGATTTAATAAAATTATCTGCTAGCTAATTTTCTATTGGGATAAGTTCTAAGCAAATGTCATGGTTTTGAACATAGTCCCTAATAAATTGATGTCAGATTTCTATATGCTTAGCTCTAGAATGTAGAATTCGATTCTTGGTTAGATTTATAGCATTAGTATTATTACATCTGATAGGTATATCTATCAACAAAGTTGAGGCTAAAATTATTTAATTACTGTTTAATTCATAGAATCTGAGCACAACAACTGTTGTTGCTACATATTCAGCCTCAGCAGCTGATAATGCAACTGATGTTTATTTCTTAGAGAACCATGAGATAATCATACTTCCTAGAAATTAACATAATCTTGAGGTACTCTTTCTATCTACCCTATATCCAGTAAAATCTGCATCTGAGTAACCTATTAAGTTAAAATCTGATCCTTTTAGATACTATAATCCAAGGTTTGGTGTATCTAAAAGATATCTAAATATTCTTTTTATAGCAACAAGATGTGACTCTTTTGGATCTGATTGAAATCTAGCACACATGCATACACTAAACATTATGACAGGTCTACTAGTAGTTAATTATAGCAGAGATCCTATCATATTTCTATAATGTTTCTGGCATAAACATATTTACTTTTTTCAACTTTTGTCTATTTTTATTGATGTACTCAGTGGCATTCCATAACTTTTCCCATTTTCAATCTTGAATTTCTTTAGCAATTCTTTTGTGTATTTGACTTGGTGAATGAAAATTCCTTCTTTCATATGCTTAATTTGCAGTCCTAAGAAGAAGTTAAGTTCACTAATCAAGCTTATTTTAAATTCTCCTTGCGTTGTCTTGGAAAATTCTTTGTAAAGATTTTTATTAGTTGCACTAAATACTATGTCATCAATGTAAACTTAAACTATAAGAATATCTTTCATTGCATGCTTAATGAAGAGTTTAGTGTCAACTTTGCCTCTTGAAAAACCTTTCTTAATGAGAAATTTGCTTAACCTTTCATACCATTCTTTAGGAGCCTGTTTTAAACCCTAGAGGGCTCTCTTAAGTTTGAATACATGATTTGGGTTATAAGGATCTTCAAACCTAGGTGGTTGTTCTACATAAACCTCTTCATTAATAAATCCATTTAAGAATGCATTCTTTACATTCATCTGATATAACTTGAAGTTCATATAATATGCAAATGCAAGAAGCATTATAATGAATTCAATCCTTGTAACAAGAGCATATAATTTCTCAAAATCAATACCTTTCTCCTGATAGTACCATTTTGCTACTAATCTTGCTTTATTTCTTACTACAATTCCAGATTCATCTAATTTGTTCCTAGGGACCCATTTAGTTCCTATGGCAGATAGATGATTTTTTCTTAGAATAATAATCCACATATTATTGCTTTTGAATTGGTCTATTCTTCTTGCATGGCTAAAATCTAATTTTCATCTTCTAAAGCCTATTCTATGAAAGTTGGTTCTAATTGAGAAATAAAAGAAAAATTGCCACAAAGTTGGTTATAAGAAGATCTAGTTCTGACTTTATCATATACATCACTAATTATATGACTTTTAGGGTGATCATGTATGAACCTCCAATCTTTAGGAAAATTATTATTACCTTCATTATTTACCTCATTGATGAATGGTCCATCATCCATTTCTTCTTTATCTATCTGTATTTTCGATTAGAGATGTTCTCTTTCTTTATCTTGTATTTTCATTTTCTCCACTGATGTTGTTAGTTCTCCTGTCTCGTCATCAAAATCACTTATCCTCCTAGAGGAATTAGTATTTTTATCAAATTTTATATGAATAGATTCCTCTACAGTCTTATTTTCAGGTTGTAGACTCTAAATGCCTTACTAACAAAGTAATAATAAAGGAAAATGCCTTAATCAGATTTATTTTCAAATTTACTATGGCTTTCTTTTCCATTGTTAAGAATAAAGCACTTACAATGAAAAGTATGAAAATATAAAATATTTATTTTCTTTACATAGTATAATTCAAATGGAGTTTTATTGAGTATGAATCTAGCAAAGATTCTATTAATAATATAACATGTTATGTTCATTGCTTCTGCCCAAAAATACTATGGGTGGTTGTATTCACTCAACATTGTCCTTGCCATCTCTTGTAAGGATCTATTTTTCCTTTCAACTACTCCATTTTGTTGGGGTATTTTTAGTGCAGAGAAAGTTTGAAGAATTTCATTGTTTTCATAGAAATTAGTAAATCTATAATTTTCAAACTCTCCCCCCATGATCACTTCTTATGGAAACTATATAAGAGCTTTGTTAATTTTGTACACATTTGAAAAATACCTCAAAGAATGAAAAAGCTTCATCTTTAGATGATAGAAATATTACCTAGTTAATTCTACTAAAGTCATCTACAATGACATATGGTAATCTTTCCCTCCAAGACTTCTTATTCTTATTGGTCCAACTAAATCCATATGTAGCAACTGAAGGGGTTTGGTGGTATATTCTTCTTTATTTGACTTGAATGATTCTTTTACTTGCTTACCTTTCATGTAAGCATCACACAACTTATTATCAAATTTGAGTTTTTGTAAGCCAATAACTAGATCTTTATTATATAATCTTTCAATCAAATTTTTGTTAGCATGTCCTAGCTTTTTATGCCACAATATGGGTTCATTGTCATTTATAATAAGACATTTGACTTGGATATCATTTAAATCTACCAAATATACATTTCCATACTTTTTCCCAAGTATTACAACTGAATCTGAAATATCTAATATTGAACAAGTATGAGATTCAAATACAACTTTGTAACCATTATCACAAAATTGACTTACACTTAAAAGATGGTGTTTTCATCCTTCTACTAGTAAAACATTTGAAATTGTAATAGAGGGAGGTTGACTAATTTTACCAATTACAACCACTCTACCTTTTCTATTATCCCCAAAGATCGTTTCTTTCTTTTAGCTTTTAGTTCTATGAAAAGTTCCCTTTCTCCTATCATGTGTCTTGAGCAACAACTATCAATGTACCACTTGCTATTATCTATGACTCTCAAACACACCTGCAGTAATAAAATTAAGCTATAACTTGTGGTACCCATTTAGAAATGGGTCCAGGTAGGTTAGTAGTAGAATATTTTGGTACCTATTATTTTTTAGATGTTACTAATCTATTATATATATATAGTTACATTTACAACTTTAGCAACTATTTTAGGAATCTAAATCATATTCTGTTTAGGTTCTTATTTTATTTTTTTGATTTTTCTTTCTTTAGCTTCCTATATCTTTCTTTTTTATTTTAAGTTTAAATAAGATAGTAGTTAAGGTTTTTCTAAGAGCATGATTTTCTGCTTTGATTTACTCAAGTTCTATGTTTATATTTTGATCAGTTTTGAATATATTTTTTTTATCTTAATTTGGAGCATTCATTAATTGTTCTTTCAAGTTCTCTTTTAGTTTCCTTGTGTTTAGCTTTTAATGTTTTGAAATCTGAATATAGTTCATCTAATAATTCTTCGAGATCAGAAATTTCATGTTTCAAATTTACCTCATCATTGTGAATGACCATAAAGTTTATTCTTGTATGATGCACTTCTTGATCTTTTTCTTTGGAGCTGAGTGAGCTCAATTGAGCTTTATTTTTTTCTTCTTATTCACTCGAGCTTTCTTGCATTATGTTTTTCAGTACTTCTTGATCTTTTTCTTTGGAGCTGAGTGAGCTCAATTGAGCTTCATTTTTTTCTTCTTATTCACTCGAGCTTTCTTGCATTATGTTTTTCAGTATTTCCCAAGCAGCCATAACTTTCTTCTTCGTTATAAATTTCTTGCTATTAGAAATATTCTTTTTGTTAAAGTAAGAGTTATACCTTTTCTTCTTGTCTCCTTTCTTTTCATCTAGTTCTGGGCAGTCAAATTTCATATACCTAGGCTTTCTGCAATTGTAATAGATTGGAACCTCCTTTTTCTTATCTTTACTTTTGAAGTTCTTGGAATTATTTCCAAATCTTTTTTTCTTAAGCATGTTTCTGAATCTTCTGTTTATCATTGCCATATCCTCATCATCTTCACCGGTTAAGGCTTCTTTTGAAGATTCTTCATTCTCTAATTCGGCTTGTAAAGCTATTGGTTTCTTGCCTTTGACTTCATTTGGAGATTTTTGTTTCATTAGGACTTCATGGGTCATAAATGATCCCATGAGTTCTTTTACTGTCACCTTTGTTAGATCTTTTGCTTCCTGTATAGTAGTCACTTTAGGCATCCAGTGTCTAGGTAGAGATCTCAAGATTTTCTTTACTAGTTGGGTTCTTCATATTTTTTTCCTAAGTTTTTTAAGTTGTTGGTGATTTTCTGAAATCTTTCAAACATTTCAGAAATATTTTCTAATTCCTTCATAGAGAAGGCTTCATATTCCTGCACTAGAAGATTTATTTTAGTTTCTTTTTCCTGATATGTCTCTTCATGTGCTACCTGAAGTTTATCCCAGATTTCTTTAGCTGAATCACAAGTAGAAATCTTTTAAAACTCAGAAGAAGTTAGTTCACAGTAGAGGTAGTTCTTTGCCTTAGCATCAGGTTCTACTGCTTGAATGTCTTCTGGAGTGTATTTATCTTCAGTATTAGTGACATTTTTTACATTTTTTACTATAAGCCACAACTGGTAATCTATGACATTTAAGAAATTTTGCATTCTCATTTTCCAATACCCATAATTGGTCCCATCAAACAAGGGGGGTCTAGAAGTGGATTATCCTTCAGCAGATGTATTATGGAACATATTGGCCATTTGAATCTCTTCACAAGTTAATATATTGGTAATCAAAATTTAACTAGTGAAACTTGCTCTGATACTATTATTGGTCCCTTACACAATGGTAGCTCAAGAGAAGGGGGAGAGAGGGGGGGGGGGGGGCGGGGCGGGGTGATTTGAGCTTTTAAAACTTTTGGCCAAAACAAAGATAGAAGTGCTAAATAAACAAATAAAACAAATTGCACAACACATAGTATAAAATTTTTATAGTGGTTCGGCCCTTCCTCAGTTCCTACTCCACTTCTCTAAGTTAGTTTCCTCTACGGATCTTAGGTTCCACTAACAACTTGATCAAATACATGTTGGTTTTCCTATAAGCTCACTAACAAACTTGCTAGTTTTCTAAGCTAACTAGAAACTTTTACAACTTGTTGTTTTTCAAAGCTCACCAACAAACTTTTAACCTTTCAGCAAGTTTCCTACTTGCTTATCTCAATACATAAACACCAAGCACTCTTCTTATGTTATCAAATTCTAAAAAAAGTATACAAATTATTGCCTCTTACTTAGATAGACTTGTACATAAATTCAGAACTTTAAGTAAATGAGTAAGCAATAAGAATAAGAGATTCAAACTCCTTGATTAAGAAGCAATTTGGACTTTGAAAGCTTTGACAGAGTTATTACCATTGGATTTAAACTTTGAAGGAAGATTTTAAATGCTCAAAACTTTAACTCTTTTTATTTTTGGTATATTTCATATATTTTTTATTGCATCTGAATGCCTCTTTTATGGGCTGAGAGAATTTTTTCGTTATTGACTATTGCTCACTTTGAAACTTTCAAAAATGTTTTTCTTCACCTTGCATTTTTTCCGATGTCTGACTTTGCAACAGTCTAGTATTGGTCTGCTACTCTGTCACTGACTTTTCTTAATGTTCACATGAGTGTCGAATGCTCCAAAGTAGCTTCTTTGGTTCCTTTAAAGTGGCGTGTGAATAAATATTGCCTTTAAATATTTTTGGATGCTCTGAATTATTTTCTTTGTATTCTCAAAAATGGTGATAAAATTTTTTAGTTTGTGACAATTCTTTATAGAGATGAGTTTGGATTCTCTAAACTTTTGATGCTTCAGAAAGGATGACTTCCGAAGTAAGGTTTAATGACTTCGAAGGATGACTTCCGAAGTAAGGTTTAATGACTTCGAAGTTTGCTTATTGACTCCGAAGTATATTTGTTGACTCTGAAGTATATTTTGATGATTCCGAAGCATGTTTGGTTAACTCTGAAGTATATCTTCATGACTCAGAAGCTTGTCTAATTAATTCTAACGCATGCTTGAAGAATTTGAAGCATATCTGGTTAACTCCGAAGTATATCTTCATAATTCTGAAGCAGGTTTGGTTATCTCTAAAACGTGTCTGATTAACTCTGAAGTGTATCTTCATAATTCTGAAGCAGATCTAGTTAATTTTGAAACATGTTTGATTAACTCTGAAGTATATCTTCATGACTCCGAAGGCTTTCCTGTTGACTCCAAAGCATGTTATGATGACTCCGAAGAATGTCTTGGCTGACTTCAAACTGAGACTTCATGCTCCAAAGGGATGAAATTTGACTCTGAAGTGTCCTTGAAGACTTTAAGATTTTTGTTTACTTGTTTTAAGTATATAGGTAATTTATATACTTATTTTTCATGAGCATTTACTTGGTTTCTTCCTTTGATTATCATAAAGATTATTTTCAAGTCAGGTAAGGAATAATATTTCTACAATATGTTTGAGAATAAATTATTAGTATTTTAATGTTTCACTCTTGTCTTTGCTCATCATCAAAACATACTTGGTTGAGAATGTTCATGATCAAAATCAAGCTATTTAAAATAGTATGTTCAACAAAAGGGCTTTCAATTTATAAGATGGTTGAGAAATTTTGGTATCTTTTAGTTTTTGGAAGAAAAACTTATAATATATGATGAATTGGTAAAGTTATTTTACTTTTATCTTCAAGAGGAGGAAGTAGAAGATGGAGTGTATACTTTCACAACCTCTCTTAGAGGTAAAGAGATAAAGTTTAATGCAAAAGAGTTTGCAAAAATTTTGAAAATTCCATATGTTGCAGTAAAGAAAACATATGATTGTTCAGAAGTGGTTGAATGTCTTACATGGAAAGATTCATTATCTATAAAGAAGGGAGCATTTGTTAGGAATATTATATATGATTTTGATGATAGCAAAACTTGTATTAAGATAAAAAATATGTGTGCTTAAATCCTTAATAATCATATGCGTAATTGTGATTTGATAAACGTTAATTGATATAAATAATCACGATTATTTAGTTATGCAATCATACATCTTTTACTTAGCGGTGCACTTAATCTTAGTTATCATTCTTTAATTTATTAATTTGTTGAATCATATTTAGTACCATACTCTATTAAGCTTTCACATTATGTACTTAAATAGAAATGTATATTATCATTACTCTACAATATGATAAAATCACATAAGGATAAAATACATTTTGATTTAATAATGTATCTGAAAGCTAATAATGTAGCAAGTGCAAAAAATTTTTAAGTGTAAGATCACAATCGTCTATAATTAACTACCACAATTATCTGCTATGTTCCAAAGGGATTAAATTTCTAAAGATCATGGAAGAAGAAGAAGAAGAAAACAAGGTTTCAAAGAAGAGCTAAAAGGAGCTTGCTTTGTTTGTTAAAATCCAAAAAGAAAACTTCCATAGAAAAATACAAATGACAAAAGTATTTGAAGACAAAGCCCTGGTTAGGGAACATAAAGTTGTTTGAGAAATTAGAACTATCTATACCAACTAGATAAATTTTGTCTGAGAAAAGTAAGAAGAAGTAATTTCGTTAAGTACTCAGACAAATGAAGGGAAAAGAAAAAGACCCAGATAATCATGAACAAAAGGAAGAAACTTTGTTTGATCAACAAAGTCAGAAAAATGGATTCATCTGAGGATAAAAAAGCAAGATGAAAAGACAAAGTAAGATGCAACTTTGACTAAGTTAAGACAGACAAATCAAGAATGAAGTAAGAAGGAAGTTGCAGAGATAAACTCTATCTCTTATAGAATAAACGAAGAATATGACTTCGTATATCAGATCAAATTCATTTATTACTTACTACAGATAATGTGGAAGACATAGTGGAAGATGCATAGTGGGGATAGATGAAACTACATAGACAAAGCAACTGTTTGAAAAAGGAAATTTTAACGCATAGGCACATTCGTTTGCAACTTACTATAGTCAAACCTATAGACAAAGTGCAGAGCCTAATTTGTCTAAGACAAAGTGAAGCAAAGTTAGTCTATCATTTATAATAGATGAATGGGGAACAAAATAAGAACATCATACTTTGTTTGGTCGAATAGACAAAGTAAACTTCGTCTGTCGATCATATAAGTTTGTCTATTGATTAATTCGACTCCATCCATGGTGCTAGAGTTGGTCTGTTATTTACAATTGACAAATCACACTCGTAAAGGATTGACTGACGGACAAACTAATGGGAAAATTCATCTATAACTTATGACAGAAAATGTAGGCAGTGAGAGGCTGTGACTTGTTAGAGAAATATGATTTATGTGACTTGTATCAAAATGGCATCTACATTCATGCTTTAATTGTACAGACTTGTTTTAGTCACCATTTTCAACAATAAGTGGCACTGAAAGTTTTTTAGCTATTTCAAGTCAAAAAGAGAAAAGACATTTCAGCAATAGCTTATCTTCCTCTCTGAAAAGAACGGAGATCCAATAGCACAAGAAAAATTAAGAAGACATGCACTCCAATGATAGACCTCTCAACGGCTTTCTTTATTCATTGCTACTCTTGTTTCTGCATTCAATAGAACCTATCTTCTCAAATAGTTGAAAATTATGAATAAACTATTTAAGGAGAAGAGGTGGAAAGATTCTAGGCATGGAAGGAAAATATATCAAATGAGCTTAACCTTATGCATATCCTTTAACCCATGACCAAGAGCTTAAACCATCATCTATCTTCTATGAGTTTCTATCTGCATATCCTTATGGCTATTATCTTTAAAGTTTAGAAAGATCTTTTTATAGTACTAGAGTTGTAAAAGATCTCATCTTTCCCTTTGCTTAAATGGGTATTGTCTCTAGTTAAACTGAAAAACCAATAAGTTTGTGGTGAGCTCGAGAAAACTACACTGTATGAGTTGTTGGTGAGCTTTGAAAAACTAACAAGTTTGCTATTGATCTTCGAAGCCAGTGAGTTTTCTAGTGAGCTCATGAAATCCAAAAGAGTATTAGAAGCACTATATTTATGCCTCTTAGAGTTGGAATCCAAAAGAGTGTTGGGAACACTATTTTTTTGCCCCCTAGAGCTAGACTTGGAATAGCGCTGGGATCACTTTTGAATTTTTATTATATGAGATATAGTGGAACCTAAGGGATAGTGAGTGTGTGCTCTTAGAAGAGTAGATGTAGAGACAAGATTTCTGAACCACTAAAAAAATTGTGTTGTTTGTTTATGTGTTTGTTTACTTGCTTTATTTTTCATGCACATTACTATTTTTTTATTTATCTTACAATGAACCACACACACTTATGAAAAGAGGAAAATAGTTGAATAGGGATTAAGCAATGAATTTTAATAAACCCAATTTACCCCTCCCCTCTTGGGTTATGCCATACTATGGGACTTTATAATGGTATTAAAGTGTGCTAGATAAATAATTCTAGTGATTCGTTTGGGTTACTCAACAACATCATCCTCTGTGTTCTCCAAAGGATACTCTATCTCTCCACTTCCATATTTTCAATGGATTGAATTATGAGTAATGGGAGAAAAGATTGGAAACATTTCTTATGGCCACATGATTTTCATCTTTGGAAAATCACCTATATGTGCATAAGCAAGGATGAAACAAGTGCAGAGCTAAAAATGTTGAAATCTCACTATATGCACTCTACCCCACCATTTGCAAAGATGTCTTAAATTATAAGTTGATATGAAAAATCTTTAGATAAGCCAAAGATAAATTACTAAGGGGCAAAATACTTCGCACTTACACACTAGTTATGTTACTGTTGAGACTAACTTGAGTGTAGGAAATCAAGAAAATGAGAAAATAAACTCCTAAAGAGGAAGAAGAAGAGAAAAGAAGACTTGGTCTAAAGAAACAAAATGAAGACCTGATGAAATACCAAGTTTCTTCGAAATAAAAAGGAAAGATAAGTGCAGGTATCACACTCAACTCAAATGCCTTCATTGAATATTTCATCATCTAAATTTTAAAATTTTACTTGTGTATTTCTTTCAACTCATTCTTTTGTTAAAAATAATTCATGTTCAGTCTTTTAATTACTCATTTCTATTTACTTACATGTCTGTAGAGAAGTTTATATTTAAAACTTTTACATTCAATTGTACATTAATAGAAATTAGAAATCATACTTAGAATTTTGCTTGTCTAACTTAGGAAGAAAAATAACATTCAGATAATATATAACCTAAATAAGAATGTCCAAAATATGCATAACTAAAAATAGAATAAAATAATAATACTAGATGATTATGCTTAAAATCATTAAAGATAAAGACGAATTGATTTAGCACTAAGGTTAATTTCCATTAACAACTGTACTAGTTCAAATAACTCAATGATTGATTCAAGCAGAATGCTTATCCTATTTATTCATAAAAACTGCTTTAATTCATTAAAATATTTCTCTGCATACTGTCATGGTTTAAATGAATCTTTACACTAATAATTGATAATACATGTTCACATCTGTTTGAGCTTGTTAATGAAGAAAGAGTGCAAGAATTTCTTAAGTTTATGCAAGAAAGCTTGAGTTGAGCATAGAAGAAGAATGAGAACAATGAAAAATCAAAACCTTCTTCTCAGCTCACAAATCCAAGCAAATGAGCCAACAAGTTCTAGTTTTGGATGCTAGAAAATGATTGAACAAATCAAAACTATAACCCAGACAATATCAATCTTTAGATGCAACATTAAGGACTTAATAGCAGAAGCTAAATGATTTGTCAAGACTGGCAACAACACTTAAGAGCTCAAATGAAAAATCAATGAAGGAAAGTGCCAAAAGTGATAAGTTGTCTAACTTGATTATACTTTTCAATGCTATATATTCTAGATGCTTCTGAATGAATTACCTTGGATTTAAATTGATATGAGTTTACTACTTTGAGCTAAACCATTATGAAAATCTTAATAAATCTTAAAATAATCAAAACTTGAACATCATTATAGTTCTAAGTCATAGTCAAGCCCATTTGGGAAACTTCACAGTTTAAGGTCTTGAATAGGAATTTCATTCTTAGTCATTTCTTCTATAATAATGATTAAAGACTTGATCTCATAAAAAGAATCAAAATTGATAAGTAGACACATAAAGATAATACTCTTGATCATAAAACACAACATAAGAAATAAGTCAAAACAAAATCTTTAAGAACAACAAAACCCACTTAGTTCAGTATAATTAGCAAAAGAAAATTAAAAATATCTACTTCCTTAAAACTTCTATAACTGCCGATCACTCCTCAATCCTGCCCTGAGCCTTAGATAACTCCTTCTCCAAAGCTGCAACTCAACTCATGATATCCTCATAAGCTATACAGTGGCTAGTCAAAAGAAGATCTAAACAAATATTTGACCTCTTAGCATGCCTCAATTCCTTCTTCAAATGCTTTACTTGTTCTTTTAAAAACTGAATTTGGTCACTCCCCTCATCCCTACCTTACTCCATCTCTGTCCGTCTTTTAACTTCATACTTTGTCTGTTCAACTAAATATCATAGATGAAGTTGAGAATACAGAGAGTCATAACCAATTCTTAGGAAATACATTAACTCTATGGCTCAAATCTTAGTAACCATCTTCTTCGTAAAAAAATAAGAGAGAAACATTAGTAACACAAACAAGGGATAAATCCTCGTACCTTAGAGACCTAAACAGAATCCAATAGGACCATGCATTTTCACTCTTAGTTTATAATCAATAAACTTTGCTTAAAAATTGTTTGCACTTTTTTAATCACATATCCAATGCTTGAATCAATATAAGAATGCTTTTATGAAACATAAAACATAAATCACCAACCATAAAACTTTATAAAGGATCAAAAAATTAGAAACGATTGAGAATAAAATTTAAGTGGAATATAAACAGTCACAATATTACATCAAAAAGTTTCAAACTATCAAAAGATACAAAGGGGAATTAAAACTACTTATTCAGCCAAAATATTAACAACCAATTCCAACTCATCAACCCTTTGATCAGCTTTGGCTAACTTCGTCTCCAAGTGTTTAATGCAATCTATGGCTTCCATATAAGCTATGGAGTTCTTGGTCAAGAGATGCTAAAAATCAGTGATATTACTCATGGAAGACAAATCTTCCTTTAACTGCTTGATTTTGTCCTGAAGAAAAAAGAATCCTCTCTATATTTGTGAAATTTGCATTATCATCCTCACCTTGAATCAACATTGAAGAGGAACTTGCTAACTCGATGACTACCATGATGTGCACTGAAAGGTTGTCTCCTCTCTAACTCCTTTATACAAGAAAGGAGAATAAAAAGAGGTTCTTAACTTCCTAAGAAACTTGTTAATACTGCCATTAATACTCCCAATCATCTCTCCTAATAATAATGACAGTTAGCTATTAAAACAAAAGAAGACGCAAATTAAAACAAGAACCCAATAGTGAACCTATCAAGCTAAAACCATGCATTGTCATCGTATTTACATAAAATCATTTGTTGAATATTAATTTTGTGTCCTAGTATAATTTCGATGAATAATACATGTTTAGCTATCCAATATTTGAATGTTGCCTTTCATATGAATGTGCAACTTGCATTGATAAAAACTCATTATGCATGCTTGAAAGAAGTTTACAAATTATAATTATTGAATATTATCATTGATATGAATCTAGTCTTTACATTGATACAAAATCATAATTATGCTATGCTTAACATAACATTAAGGGGGAGAAGCTAAAAATAGAAAACACATACGGGATTATGAGTTAAGGCTGTCAAACCTTACTTAAGACCAATCAAAATATTCTCAGGGAACCAAAAATGAGTTTGAACTAAAGGGGAAGAGAAAATCGTATGATAATTATAACAAACAGGGGGAGAGAAAATCATGTGCTGATAAGGCTCTAGAGAACAAAAGTGAGAGAACAATATTTTAGAGCATAACAAGATAGGTAAGGAAGAACATAAAATTGTGAGAAAGATCATTGTATTAACCTTGAGCTAAACCTTTTTGATTCTGACCAAAACGGGGAGAGAAATGAGAGGGACTTGTATACAAACATGGAGAGTGACAAAAAGGGTTGAATCCCATAGGATTATATAAGTCAGATATATGAGGGAGAGACTAAGTCAAAAATTACAAATTCTAATAAAAAGTCCAAAAAGTTTTGTCATAAAAAAATTGGGAGTGTCAGGATTATTATATATAATTTTGATGATAATAAAACTTATATTAAGATACAATAGAATGTGTGCTTAAATCCTTAACAATCATATGCATAATTATGATTTAATAAATGTTAATTGATATATATATATAATCATGAATGTTTAATTATGCATGCATACATCTTTTACTTAATGGTACACTTAATCTTAATTATCATTCTTTAATGTGTTAATTTGTTGAATCATATTTAGTACCATACTCTATTAAGCTTTTACATTATTTACTTAAATAGAGATGTATATTATCATTGCTCTATAATATGATAAAATCACATAAGGTTAAAATACATTTTGATTAAATAATGTATTTGAAAGCTGATAAAGTAACAAGTGCAGAAAATTTCTAAGTGCAGGATCACAATCATCTATAGCCAACTACCGCAATTATCCACTATGTTCCAAAGGGATTAAACTGCTGAAGATCATGAAAGAAGAAGAAAAAGAAAACAAGGCTTCAAAGATGAGTTAAAATGAGCATGCTTTATCTGTTAAATCCAAAGACAAAACTTTCACAGACAAATACAAAATGATAAAAGCAGTTGAAGACAAAGCCATGATCAGAGAACATAAAGTTGTTTGAGAAATTCAAACTATCTATACTAGCCAAACAATGTTTGTCGGAGACAAAGTAAGAAGAAATAATTTCGTTAAGCAATCAGACAAATGAAGAAAAAAGAAAAAACTGCCCTAACAATCATGCACAAAAGGAAGAAACTTTGTCTGATCAACAAAGTTAGAAGAATGGATTCATCTGAGGATAAAAAGGCAAGATGAAAAAATAAAGTAAGATGCAATTTCGATTGAGTCCAGACGGACAAATCAAGAATGAAGTAAAAAGGAAGTTGCAGATACAAACTCTATCTGTTATAGAAAAAATGAAGAATACGACTTTGTCTATAGGATCAAATTTTTCTGTTACTTACTACAGATGATGTGGAAGACATAGTGGAAGTTGCATAGTGGGGATAGATGAAGCTTCATAGACAAAGCAGTTGTTTGGGCAAGGGAACTTTAATGCACAGGCACATTCGTCTGCAACTTACTATAGTCAAACTTATAGATAAAGTGTAGAGCCTAATTTGTCAAAGACAAAGTAAAGTCTGTCTGTTACTTACAATAGACAAATGTGGAACAAAATAAGAACATCATACTTTGTCTGTTCGACTATACAAAGTAAAGTTTGTCTGTCGATCAACTAAGTTTGTCTATCAATCAGTTCAACTCTGTCCATGGTGCTAGAGTTAATTTGTTATTTACAATAGATAAATTACACTTAGAAAGGATTGAATGATAAACAAACTAATGGGAGAATTCATCTATAACTTATGATAGACAAATGCAGGCAATGAAAGGTCATGATTTGTTAGAGGAAAATTGATTTGTGTGACTTGCATCTAAGTGACATCTGCATTCGTGCTTTAATTATGTAGACTTGTTTCAGTCACCATTTCCAGCAACAATTGGTACTACAAGTTTTCTAGCTATGTCAAGTCAAAATGAGAAAGGACATTTCAGCAATAGCTTATCTTCCTCTTTGTAAAAGAATGTCAATGCATCGGCTTAAGAAAAAATAGAAAGGCATGCACTCCAACGACAAACATCTCAATGGTCTTCTTCATTCATTTATGCTCTTGTTTCTGCATTCAACGGAACTTTTCTTCTCTAATAGTCAAAAATTATAAAGAAGCTATTTAAGTAGAAGAGATGGAATAATTCTAGGTGGGGAAAGAAAATATATCAAATGAGCTTAACCTTATGCAAATCTTTTCACCCATGGCTAAGAGCTTAAACCATCATCTATCTTTTATGAGCTTTAATCTACATATCCTTATGGTCATTATCTTTATATTTTGGAAAGATCTTTTTGTATTATTAAAGCTATAAAATATCTCATTTTCACTTATGCTTAAATGTGTTTTAGTTTCTAGTTAAACTAAAAAACCAATGAGTTTGTGGTGAGCTTAAGAAAACCACACTATGAGTTATTGGTGAGTTCTGGAAAACTACCAGGTTTGCTGGTGATCTTCAAAACTAGTGAGTTTCTTGGTGAGCTCATGAAAACTAAAAGAGTGCTAGGAGTACTATGTTTATGCCCCTTAGAGTTAGAATCTAGAAGAGTGTTAGGAACACTATTTATGCCTTATAGAGGCTGGAATCTAGAAGAGTGTTGAGTGTGCTTTTCTTTTTCCATTATATGGGATATAGTGGAACTCAAGGCACAATGAGTGTGTGCTCTTGGAAGAGTGGATGTAGGGATGGGTTCCCAAACTATTACAAAATCATGTTATTTATGTATGTATTTGTTTATTTGCTTTATCTTTCATGCACTTCAACGTTTTATTATTTATCTTATAATTCACCACACACAATCACGAAAAGAGGAAAATAGTTCAATAGGGGTTAAGCAATGAATTTTTATAAAGCCAATTCACCCCTCCCCTCTTAGGTTAAGTCATACTATGGGACTCTATAGGATTCACAAACAAAGAATTCTCATCTGTGGAATTCATATTAGTTCATCACATAGTGACACATTGTCTATTTCCAAGGAATGGAGGGCACGATACAGTAAGTATCCAAGAATGTGTTCTTATATGTTGTATTGTTTATAATTTAGAATATGATCTTGTAGATGCTATGCTAGATTTCATGTTCAACTAGAAGGATAGGGCAAATGAGCATCTGCCTTATGCTATGTATCTTACTAGATTCATTCAACATTTTGAAATTGATCTCACTGATGATGTACTTAGATGCCCATCAGACTATAATTAGATTAATGTTGGAACATTGAGAAGAATGAGATACATCAAGCATGATGATAATATGGGGAGATTGATCTCTAGATAATGAGGAAGGACCTCGAATTATAGAAGGTGAAGCTCAAGAGGAAGTTTAGGTGGAAGAAGTTTAATGAGATAGTGAAGAAGAAGAAGAAGAGTTCTCTGAGGATGTTTTGGGAGAGGAATAGGATCTAGAAAAAGAGGAGGGTTCTAATGGAAAGAATAAGAAGGATCCTGAACTAAGTCAAGCTGGATCCTGAACTAAGTCAAGCTGGAGATGATTTAGTAGCTATTGTCTCTGATACTCAACATACACTAGTAGCTACTATCCCTGCTCCTACTACCACCATTCCCACTCCCTCTTCAGTTCCTCATGTTACTTCAACTACTATTACTTCTCCTATGGTTAATGTCTCAACTTTGCAGGCATCGCTATCAGCCAGTTTTGATTTACTCCAAGCTAACTTGCAATCATACATTAGGGAGCAAATTCAAGCATATTCCACTCCTTGTCCTTCCAGTGCTCAATCAGACTCCAATTCCAAGAAAGACAAGCAGACTCCTCCTTGAAGATGATCTCTAAAGGAAAACTTTATTTTAAGTTTTAAGACTTTTGGATAACTTAACTTATCTTATCTTTATCATTCACTTAAGTTAATGTTTGTTAAGACTTTGAACACTCTTTAAATTTCACACACTTATGACTACTGACATTTTCATGAGCTTTCATCTTGATATATTTATTCTTGTCCATTCATGTATGTTCATTCATATTGGTTTCCTCTCTTATTCTACCTCTTTTTTTCTTCTGATAAAATGGGGGAGATAAATTCTGCATTCTAACAAAGGAAGGAATGACATTTTTTGTCTATCCATTTGTGGTTTTGTCATCATAAAAAAGGGTGATAATTATTTTACTTTGTTTCCAATTTTGATGATGAACAAACTTGTATAACTTAATTTGATGTGATGAATGTAAAATGAAATGCTTACTAAATATTTTATGCAAGTATCATCATTTTAGTTCCAAAATTGAATGTGAAAATAGTGGTTGACTGATTTGTCGGTTTGCTTGCTTTGCTTGGTTATGAAGTATGTCACATGTTGTAGATTGAAGGTTGGAATACTATTTCAGATTTCCTTAATGCAAGTACACGTATCGTTAATACGTAAGAAAGTGAAAGTAAAAGATAGTTCCCATGAGGACTATGGTTACTAAACTCTAACACTAAATTCCGTTTGAGCAATGGAATAATAGAAATAAGAGGGAAAAAAATCTAAACTTAATGGAAATTAACAAGAGTGTGGATCTAAACAAGTAAAGAATCAATGATTACTTCATTGAATTAATCCTATTCAATTTCACTCAATTTAATCAATTAATGTTTATTCCTATGTTGATAATAACTTTCTCTTTTTTAATTATCAATCTTTCTTAAGTAATAACAATATATCTCGGTTAGAAAATTTCCTTAATCTCTATGAAAATTCTAGACTCACCATGATGCATTAAGAATAAGAAATTTTTGTTGTTAAACAAGCTTCATAGATATCTCTATCTTATGGTATTTAATCAAGGTTTAATTTAATTATCCCTTCTTAGCCTCAAATTAAATCACAAATCATTTAAAAGAGCATTGACACTTTCACAAGTATTAAACTCAGATTAAACACTCAATATAGATAATGAATAAATATGAAATTGAATTAAACAGAATAGAACTGAATATTCATAATCTGGCTACATCGTTGCCTTAGAACAAAGAGTTTAGCTCATAAGAACTAAAAGAAACCATAAATATTATCTTAATCATGATTGAGAAAAGAAAAAGAATTAAAAAGGTACTAAGAATTTATGTGAGAATGATTTATCTCTAAGTTGTAGTCCACTTCTCTTCAAAGCAATCTTCCTTCAAAATCTTCTCTTTTGCTCCAAAAACTTCTCCCTCTTGCTAGGTCACGTCCCCCCTTACTTGGCAATTATTTTTCCTTTTATACTAACTCCCAAATCAAGTTTAATTTGACCCCCTTATGAACTAAAAACCTCCCCTATGCATAGAATTCAAAAACTTCCAAAAATAAATCACTTCTGCATAGCCTGGGTGCTTACGTGCCCAATTTTATGCCCGTTATGTTCATTTTCCAGCAACTTGAGTGCTTAGGCCCCCAATAGTCTGCATAGGACCTAGATTTATTATTTTGGTTCTAGCTTTCTCATAAGATGTCAAAATCTTATGATTCTTGGTTCACTAGAAAGTTAAAACGAAGGGATACAACTTTTATATTGAATACTTTCTCCAAATCATCCCCATTTATGCTAAACATTGACTACAAGTTATAGTTTCTTTATATTCAACTCCTTTTTGACAAGTCTTGATGCTTGAAATACAAACTAACTTCATTAAGTGCAATATTTAATCAAATATTAATATAAACCAATGAAATCATGTAAATTAAGGGCCAAAACATATAAATTTAGGTATCTCACATATGATAAATATGAGCTTATCAAATTCTACTTGAATTCCAAATTGAATTCAAAAATGTGGATGGAATGTTATTGGTTTGGTTGGTTTGATTATGAAGTGTGAATGTGGTTATTTTTGAATGTGGAATGGATTGATGTAAAATAGGTTGGGGAAAGGATTGACATAAAATGGGTTTGAAAAGGATAAATTTCAGAGTAGCGAAACATTGATGGATTACATAATCCGTCAACATTTGTTTTATGAACCAAGTTTTCAAACCTTGATGGATTATCAGTCAGGGACAAATCCGGCAAAGTTAAACTTTGATAGATTTCTTTACAAAGAACAAATGTTTATAATTTTATGGAAAATATTGATGGTTTTGTGTTGGTTACTGACAATTATGCAGTTCCAATTTTTGAGTCTATTTGACCTATTATTTAGAGAAACTCTCATAATAATTGCAAGGCTATAAAAATGAGAGATTAAGTGAAAATATGACAGATCTTTTTGAGTTAAAAAGTGAGAATTTAAAGCCTAAGATTTGTGGAAAATTGGATTATTGCTAAACTTTGTTTTACAAGTGATCATGATTGAAGAGAAAGCTATGAAGTTTGTTGAAGTTCAGAAATCACCTAGGTGTCAAAGTGGTTGTAAGTTGTGATTTATTATTTTTTTCTTTGTATCAATTGTATCTTAGTTTTGGTTATAAATCAAGAGATAGTGTGTATCATTATTAGATGTGAAAGTGATTCAACTATACAACCACTTGGAGTTGTAAATCCAAAGAATACAGAATTTGTACCACTTGTAACTTTAGGATTAAGTTGACTAGTGGAACCCAAGTTTAGGAATTTGACTTAGAGATTAAAGTAGTTAGGGATTGCTGAACCACTATTCTTTTTGTGTTCTTAAATTTATCTTAGTAGTTAATATTGTAGTGCATTTGACACACTTCCATTAACTTCGTTTACTTAAGCTAAAGAACATAACCAACAAGGATGATTTTACATGAAGATTAATTTAAGGTGTGTGGTGAAGATCAAGTAAATGTAGGGAAATTCAAAGTCTGTATCAATCAACCATGATCACGTTTTTGCACAAGATTTTAAGGGGGATGGACATAAGTTTTATAAAGTGGATAAGGGACATCCATAATAAATCAAGGAGGATCATTCAAGCAACAAGGGGAAGATTTGGCTACCACTTCAATCTTCTAATTCTTTCAATTTCATTCATATTTTGTATTTTGGATTAAAGTTCAGATTTGGATAATGAGAATATTGGATAATTATTTTATTGAGTTTCATTCAATTATGGATAGCTAAGCTTCTTATATCCAGGGTTTGATGGATCATAGCAAGGACGCTTATTTTGATTTATAGTTGTTGTTTTAGATTATCATCAATCCACTTTGTTTCTTCTATTCTATGCTTAATGCTTTTAATTGATTGGATTTCAATTGTATAAATTGAGATTCTTAGATTATGCTTGAGAAAGATAATTTAGGGATAGACTCTTAAATGGAAGAACACATGTTTATAATAGGCTAGAGATAGCTACTATGCATGTGCAATCCGTGTAAGTGATGATCTCGGTTGAGAGTGTGGATATATCACATGTGGCTACTTGATTTTAATGAGTTTATTTATGTGGATTCTCATGAACACATAGTAGATCATGTTGATAAACATACTTATCATTGCTCTAGAGAGAATGACAAATACCTTAGTGCATTTGATTGACATTGTGATGATGATGATATAAACAATATTATTACATTAAACAAGTGAAATCACTTGGTGAAGTTAAAGTTCTAGATCTTTCTCATTGAATTCTCATCTTTTCATGTGTTTGACATGGGACATTTTTTGCTATTTCTTTTTATTTGTCATTGCATTAATTCTGATTTTTATTGCTCTCCATTTTTTATCAAATAATTGTAAATTGATACAATTTTAGTACTTGATTTGGTTTGGCCAATTCCCTGTGGAACCAACATCCGAATTTATTGACTCACTATATTAATTATGAAAGTGTATACTTGCACATGACCTAGCACTTGTATTCTTCCTTCTCTCACTTCTCTCCTTTCTTCTTCTTCAATTTGCCTCTCCTCTTCTATGATATTCTACTACTTCATTGCCTTTCTCTATTCTTAGTTTTCTTTCTCTTCCTTCTTTTGTTCTTTTCCTCCCTTTCTTTGATATCCT
The DNA here is from genome assembly GCA_036873735.1 of Pouteria campechiana. Classification (NCBI taxonomy): domain Eukaryota; kingdom Viridiplantae; phylum Streptophyta; class Magnoliopsida; order Ericales; family Sapotaceae; genus Pouteria; species Pouteria campechiana. The sequence goes on from JAYJMB010016834.1 coordinate 34,753, forward strand.
TTCATCAGATGTAAGCTTAAAACCCATTCTCTTAATAATTGGTACTTCTATTCTGTTTGCCTTATTTAGTTGTTCACAATACTCATCTTTAATATCTACTTTGTACTCTTTGATGAATTTGGTAAACAAAATCCCATAAGGTACTAGTAATTTGGGACTTGTCTTGACCATGTATACATGGTTAGACATAAGTTGGACCAAATCTATCCTTTTCTTCTTCTTAAGTGCCAATAGAATTCTAGCATCCTTTTCTAACACTTGGTCTATACTACCAACTTTAGGACATATAACACCCCGACTCTGGGCCCATGCATTTTACCATTACCTTGTATTTTCCCATTTCTAAGGGAGAATTCTGCGAAAAACCTGGGACAATCTATCCTAAATTAGAAGGATTTACACCTAGCACATATTTAATCATATAAAATCAATTTTAATGATCATAAAACAAGAACATTAACCACAATATTATCACACCCACACCCACTGCTATTGTCCAAGATAGGAACTGATCATAATGACAATCTACCTTCCTGGAATAATACAATTCTAATCACAATAATATAGTAATCCACTATGACATGCCCTACATTTGATTATACATCATGTGAAATATCAACCATGATAAAATACAATACATTATGGCTTACAATTCTCTCTCATTATATTACAAAGAAAAGTCTCTAAATCTTGCTTACCAGTTCCAACTCATAGTTAGAATTCTTTACCTGACTTGCTAGCTAAAAACATAAGAATAAGAAGGCATGTGTCTCGGGTGAACTTATTAACTAGGCACGATATAAAAAAATAATCAAATAGAAAACATCATGTTCATATTCAGAACATGAATAAATACTTCACAATGTAATCATACATGAACATATACTCATGGGCTTGAATCCTCATCATTCAAATACATGCTCTATGTCATTGAGGCATATAATAGCATAAGTCATATCTTTATTATATAAAACATATTAAATATTAGAAGCATCACATGTCATAACTGTGGCATCTAGTCATGAAATCACATCACTATGTCAAATATAATTCATATCATATAACATATAATATTATCACAATCATGGAATACTTCCTATGCTATTATTTCCATCTGTTCAAGAATTGTATACAGAAAGAAAAGCCACAAAATAATCTCTATTCCCATTCATTCATGCTTAAGATAAGTAAACAGGGAATACACACTATTCCTTACATTCTACACATACTCAACAAAATGTATATCAGCTCAATCATGGGATAATCCTTATCCCCATCAATCATCAATTCATGCCTCTATCTAACATATCAACCTTAACTATTGCAACATAAAGGGATATTTGCTATCCTTAATATTCATGCCTTCATTAAAAGAAATAAACATCATTATTGAATAAAACATGAGATATCCACTATCCCCAATCATGCATACATACCCAAATACAAACCAAGAAATCATTAGTATCCCCAACTATCCAACCATTCAACCAGAGAAGAGCCTACTTACCTATGTTAAGAGTCATCTTACACTTCCTTGGGTTCCATAAGGCCACAAGCTCCATAGCTTCTCATCCATGTGCAAGTTACCCTGAAACAATTCATTCAACATATAGTATATATTAAGAGATACTAATTGGATTTCATTTATACACAATGAATACTAACTTAACCTCCATAACAAATCAATAAATCTCTAGATCTCATTAACCTCTTGCAATCATATTTAATACACAACATATCTTTTGTATGTAACATGCTTAACATGTAATCATTCATAAGAACCAGTTAATGCAGCTTTTAATTCACCCATTTCACTACTTAAGCACCCTATATAGAAAATCCCCATTTTATAGTTCATGAGCAACAACATAATTAGACTTTTTAGGTCTAATTTACTTCAAAAACATTATAATCAATACATTAATCATTTTTCCCATGAATTAAACCATAATTCATGACATTTTCTATAAAATCACTATTCATAGAACCCTACTAAAGCATAAAATTAAGGTTTCTCATACCCAATTAAGTTCCAAAACATGAAATTAATCATTTACCCCATGGTTTTAATAGCAATTTTCATCATCTTCCTCCAAAATCACTATTACCAAAACCTTAGCAATGCATAAATAGTAAATTCGGTTGGGTATAAGCAACTTACCAACAATTCCAAGCATTACTTCCATTCACAAACAAGATTCCAAGCTCTATACTCCAAGTAGCTCCTTCCATTTGTAGAAAATCAAATTTTTTTATATTTTCCACCATCCAAACTCTTAAAATCTAGGCTTAGATGCATGCTTGAGTGATTATCCATCTAAGCCATTTCTTCTAGCTAAATCATAAGATTTAGGCATGAATGGTGCTAGGGCATGAGGGTTGAGCATGGGGAAGGAAACATAATGGAATGGGGGGAAAATGAAATGGATTCCATTTTATAAATGCAAGCCACCGAAATAACCTGCTAGCCAGCACCGCGATGCCAGAAAATTTGGACACCGGCCCTCTCTTTCTCTGAAGTGGCGTCTTGGTGCAGGACCCTGCTGCCCCTTATTTGTCTGATTTTTCTCCATTTTCTTTCCCTCCTTTTTCTTATATTTTTACTCATTCTTTTTCCCACATAAATTGACATAAAATGCAAAATCATTTTACCTCAAATAGCTAGAAATCAAAATTTTCAACCATTAGTATACGCTCCAACTCGTACAAATACATTTCACATATATGCAATTCATACCTGTTTGAATTATTTTAAATCAAAACAATTATCTTCACCTTAATTTTCAAATCATAGACTTCGCAATAGAACATAGTACTAAATGCTAGTAAAGGCTTCAAAAATTCAAATGGTTCCATGTACGTCATGTTCATAGTGCTACCTCCCAATACTTCCCTTTATTTTAACACCTCGGGCGTTACATGATAAATATTGTTGAAGATTATATTGCATGCCAACTTTAAATCCAGATCTAAATGTCTTGCATGTAAGAACATTTCTTTCTCCCCTATCTCTCCTTCTGCTACTTCTAAAAATAATTTGGCATTAGTCTCTGGCCACTCAATCTAATCATCTATCTCAAGTAACTTGAATTTAACCCTTAAGGTTGTCGGGCTTAAATCAAACTTCACATTTCCAATCCATGTTTTCTTTGTAGTGGGACTTTAGTTACTCTTAAGAACTTGAATGATCCTAGAATATGTGAGATCTTAATATTCAAGAATTTCTTTCCACACTTGAATTGAGATCATTGGGTCACAGAGATTCCAACCTCCTTCTCCTTCTCCAAAAGTGTCGAAGTCAAATATTCTTTCCTTCAACACTTTCTTACCCTCATGCAAACTTTCAAAACTTTTATAAGCAAAGAGCTTACAATTAAGGAATCCCCAAAAAACCATATTAGAAGCATCGAGCTTCTTTGTTTTGCTTTGAACTTTTGTTTCTTCACTTCCTCTTCCTCTCCTCCCTCTTCCACTAGCCTTAGATAGAGAATGCATTATTGGCTTGGATTCTTTGCTCTTGCCATTGTCACACCAAGGTTTTAAGAGGGTTTTGGGTTAAATAGGTTTAGATTTGAATCATAAGTGGAGGATTTGAGAGGGTTTAAAGAGAAATGAATTCTTGAAAATGTTTGGAGTGATGATAAATGAAATCCATTTTGATTTAAAACCCAGAATGTTGAGCGGGGGTTGAAACATCTTGCCTGCGAAAGTTAGTAGAGGTCTTTTGGGAGTTTCACAAGTTCTATTAGCATTTCTATCGACATGAGGTTTCTTCAATAGAGGTCTATGGTAACATTTACAAAGGTATGTGAGCACCTTTGTCTTTTAGTCAACACAATAGAGGTCTATAATAACATTTGTGAATGGTGAACCAACTCTTGCGCAAACAGAGTTCTTAACAAAGTTCTGTGAACTCCACATTTCTTAAATGATTTTAGCATTAGTTTCAAAGAATAAGAATATGAAATGTTCCTATTTTAAATATAATGGTATTTGAACATTTCTTAAATATGAAAATTCATTCAAAATGCTTGAAAGTCACGAAGTTATGCATTGTGCTCATGCAATTAAACATCATATGATATGCAATTCATGCACATGGATCTGAAACACATAGATTTCTTCTAATATTATAAAATTTCTCCTTAGGGAGTGGTTTATTCAATATATCTACTAATTTTTCATTGATGGGCACAAACTCTAGGCATATATTATGATTTTACACATTATTTCTAATAAAGTGGTGCCTCACCTTAATATGTTTTGTCCTTAAATATAATATTGGATTCTATGTCAAGTTTATGACACTAGTATTGTCATATATAATGGGAACATGTACACAGTTAAGTCCATAATCTCCCAATTGCTATTTCATCCATAACATTTGTGCATAATAATTGCTTATAACTATTTATTAAACTTTAGTAGCTGACAATGCCACAAATGTCTACTTCTTTGAGAATCATGATATGATTATACTTTCAAGGAATTACTAGGTTCTTGAGGTTCTCTTTCTATCCACTTTATAATCAATAAAATCTACATCTGAGTACCTTACTAATTGATAAGCTCATAATTTATTATATTTTAATACCTAAATTTACATGTTGTGGATCCTCAATTGACATGATTTTATTGGTTTTTAATTACATTTTATTAAATATCACACTTAATGGAATTATTTTTTGTTTCATATATCAAAACCTCTAAAAATGAAGTTGAACAGGAAAAAGGTGTCACATTTAGGCAAATTTTGGAATAAATGAAGGCTGATATGAAAAATATGTTTAACATGAAACTTGTATCTCTTGAAATTATCTTTCCAACATATTATGAATCAAGTGATTTTGACATCATATGAGAAATATATGGCCCATTGTGGATATATTTTTTTGGCACCGCAACGCTACTACAAAGCATATGAAGAGTTTTATTTTTAGCAATTTATGTCTTTCTGCACAAAGGGACGTGGGGAATTTGTATGTGAGTGCAATCAAACCCTAAATAGAGTTTTAAGGTGAAAAGAGGGGGAGAATGTGGCTAGCAATGGAGCAAAGATCTTTAGTGCAAGCTAGAAGACTTAGAAGAGGAATTGCTGTAAAGAGAAGCGAGTGCTATCTAAAAACAAATTCATTCTCTTATCTTTCTCAATTCTTTTTAAATTCTTTTTCTTTTTCTCAATCATGTTTAGATAATGTTTATGGTTTATTTTAGTTCCATTATGATCTAAACACTTTGTTCTAGGGAAACAATGGAGCCAGATTATGAATATTCAATCTTATATAATTTAATTCAATTCCATATTTATTCATTATCTATGTTGAGTGTTTAATGTAAATTTAATTCTTATGAAAGTGTGTACCCTTTGTTCATGCCTTTGTTCATGATTTTGTGATTCAATTTGAGGTTGAGAAACGATAATTGAATTATACTATGGTTAAATACCATAAGATTATCATAATGATAGAGATATCTACAAGGCTTTATTGTCAGTATTATTGTATATGATTTTGATGATAACAAAACTTATAAGAAATTTATATTCTTAAATATCTAAACAATTATATATATGGTTATGAATTGTTAAACATTGAGTGACATAAAAACATAACCATGAATGATTAATTATACAAGCATACATTCTTAATAGATTTATAGTGCGCGTAACATTAATTATTCTTTACTGCATAAATTTATTAAAACATACCAAGCACCATAATTTCTTGAGCTTTCATATTATTCATTTAATAAAGATGTATATTATCCTTACTCTGAAATATGTTATAATTATATGAGGATAAAATACATTATTTTAATAAATATGAAAGCTAACAATGTAGCAAGTGCGAAAAAGTTCAAGCCCAGGATAATAATCATCTATAACAAATTGCCACAACTATCTGCTACATTCTAAAGAAGCTAAACTTATGAAAATCATGGAAGAAGAAAAAAATAGAAGGTTTGAAGACAAGCAATAAGAAATGTTGAAATTATCTAAAAGAAGCTCCCAATAGGAGAAAAATAAGCCTATGAAGATGCACTATAACAAGTTTGCATTGTCTGTCAACCTCAGAGAGAAAGTTTCAATAGAAAAATGCAAGACAAAGAAGTTGAAGACGAAGCCATAGGCAAAGAAGCATAAAGTTGTTTGAGAAATTCGAACCAACTACACTGACTAGATAAAGGTTGTCTGAGATAAAGAAAGAAGCAGAAGCTCCATCAAATACTCAAACAAAGGAAAAAAGAAGAAGTTATTGCCTAGACAATCATAAAGAGGAGAAAACTGTCTGATCAACAAAGTTAGAAGAATTGATTAGTCTGAGGACAAAAAGGCAACATGAATAGATAAGGAAGTGCAACTTCGAATGATCTAAGACAAAAAATGAAGATTGAAGAAAGAAAGAAGTTGCAAGAATAAACCTATTCTATTGCTTGAGGTGTGCAGAATAGTTGAAGAACTTCATCTCATCTGCGTATCAAAAGTCATCTATTATTTACTACAGACAAAGCATCAGCCAAAACAAAAGATAAAGTAGAAGTTGTACAGTGGGTATAGACAAACCTGAATAGACAAAGAGCTGCTTGGACCAAAATGAGCTTCAACAGAAAAAAGCACGAATGTGTACAACTTACAACAGACAAATCCATGTGACGTGCAAAGTATTCAGCCCAAGACAAAGCATAACATAGTTCATCTATTGCTTACATTAGACAAATACTAAACTTCATCTGTTTGAGCAAGATAAAGCAAGCTTCATTTACCACCTCCAACAGACAAATGAAGAACAAAGGAAAAATATCTCACTTCGTCTGTTTGTATAGACAAAGGAGAGTTTGTCAAATCAATCACCTAACTTCATCAGTGCCACCCAAAGTTAGTCTATTATTTATAATAGATTATATACATGCATGAAGGATAGACCAATAGACAAATCTTTTAGAGGAATTTAGGCTGAGAAAGCAGAGTTTGTCTATTAGTTAGTTCCACTTCATCTATGTTATTCAAAGTTTATTTGGTACTTGCAATAGACAAATCATTCTTATGGAAGTTCAATTGACAGATAACCTATGGAAGAATTTGTCTGCAACTTATGGCAGATAAATGTAAATAGATAGAGGCCATGACTTGTGAGAAGAAAATCAATTTATGTGACTAGCATACAAATGGCATCTGCACTCGAGCCATTATTATGCAGACTTATATCAGTCACTATTTTTGGTAATAAGCTGCTCTGTAGGTATTTCAAAGCTGTGAAAAGTCAAGTGAGGAACACCTTTTAACACAACTCATCCTCCTCTCTGAACATGATGCAATAGCTTAAGACAAAATAGAAAAACCTAGACTTCAATGGTAGAAAACTCAAACGGCCTTATTCATTCAATGTTGCTTTTGTTTTTGCATTCAATGGAACCATTTTCTCTAATGGTCAAAAATACAAAGAAGCTATTTAAGGAGAAACGATGGGATGATTCAAAGTTGGTGAAGGAATACTTTTCAAATTCATTTTTCCTTATGCAAATTCTTCCACCCATGGCCAAGAGCTTAAACCTTCAGTTATCTTGTCTTTATATTATGGGATGATCCTTTTATATTACCAGAGCTGTAAAGATTTCATCTTCTTTTGTGCTTGAGAGAAACATTATGGAAAAGTGTATAAGTTTTCTAGTTAATCTAAAAACTAAAGAGTTGTTTGTGACCTTTAGAAAACCAATAAGTTGTTGGTGATCTTTTAAACCATTGAGTTTGTGATGAGCTCAAGAAAACCACACTGTATGAGTTGTTGGTGACCTCTGAAAAATCATCAAGTTTGCTGGTTATCTTTGAAATTAGTGAGTTTCCTAATGAGCTCGTGAAAACCAAAAGAGTGCTGGAAGAACTCTATATTTTCATTATATGATATATAGTGGAACCCAAGGCACAATGAGTGTGTGCTCTTAGAAGAGTGGATGTAGGGATGGGGTCCTGGACCGCTATAAAAATCGTCTTGTTTGTGTGCATGTGTTTACTCATCTGTTTTATTCTTCATGTATTTTATTATTTTTATTATTCAATTTACATCATACCACACATAAGAATGAAAAGAAGGAAATAATCTAACAGGGGTTAAGCAATAAATTTTTATTTACCCAATTCACCCCTACCCTCTTGGGTTAAGCCATCCTTCAGGAACTAACATGTGTAACACCATGAATTTCTTCATTTTAATGCATCTTGGTTAGTTCAGAGTTTTCATAGAGATGTAGAAAATTTGTTAATAAAGATAAATTATTATGACTTGAGTAAGAATAATAATCACTAAAGAGAAATTTGTTATCAACATAGGAATAAACATTGATTGATTAAATTGGATGAGAATTGAATAGGATTAATCCAATGAACTCGAGAACCCTATATGTCTTAAACATTACTTCTCTACTTGTTTAGATCTGCATTCTTGTTAATTTCTATTAGTTTAGATTTTGTTTTCTCTCTTCTTACGTTATTTGATTGTTTAAACAAATTTTAGAGAATTTGGTACTTAATAAAGTTAGTCCTCATGAGAATGATCTCTTACAGACACTTTATTACTTGTTGGTGACACATGCACTTGTGTTTAGAAAATCCGTAACAAGATTTTGGCACCGTTGCTGGGGACTATTGTATTTGCTAATATCAAAACAAATAACTCTAGTTTTGCTTTGATTTTCTTTCATTTTCTTTTTAGGTGTGATGTGGTTCTTAGTATGGCAAGAAGAGTACTGGTTAGCGTGTTAAATTTGATCATGGTTAACTAAGAAGCACAACAAATTGAGATTCAAGAGGAGCTTATGAGTTTGAGGGATTATGCAGTTCCTATATTGGGAGAGATTCACTCGAGCATATGCAGACCTGTAGCTCAAGCAAATAACTTTGAGATCAATCCAGCTATGATTCAGATGATCCAAATTTCATTTCAATCCAGTTTTGGGGTGAACCTCATGATGATCCAAATAGTCACCTCATGAACTTCCTAGAGATCTGTGATACATTCAAGCATAACAAAGTTTTAAATGATGGAATCATACTTCATCTTTTTACTTTCTCTCATGAGAAAGGGCAAATAGCTAGTTTAATTCACTCCCGATGGGATCTATCATGACATGTGAAGAACTTGCCCAAAAGTTCCTTGCCAAATTCTTTCCACCTGCTAAGACTGCCAAGATGCAAAATGACATCTTGCCTTTTTCACAATATGATTTAGAAACTATCTAAGAGGCTTCGAAGCAGTACAAAGATTTGCTCAAATAGTGCCCACATCATAGTCATACCAAGTGGCTTCAAGTTCAGACTTTCTATATTGGATTGACTAACTTGCTTCATACTATTGTTGATGACACAATTGGGGGGGGGGGGGGGGGTGGGCAAATGGCTCCTCCAATT